>CM039524.1:3243502-3504380 GCA_022433055.1 Begonia peltatifolia
TTTTTTTTTTTAAAAATCAACCATCTTGATTTTTTTTAAAAGGACCCTTATTTATAAAAATTAATCGAATAACCCACCTTTTTAAATAATACAATTAAAAATAAGCTGCATATGTAAGTAATATTAATATAAAAATAAATGCCAACTATCTAATTTTCATATATGTTTCAAGTGACAAAATAATATTATCCAAGCAAGCTCAAAATGGCAAATTTTATCAAATAGAGTTCAGGGAAAAATCCCCAATTAATTTGTTAAAAAAATTATGTAATAGTTAGAATAATCATTCAATGTAATGAAAAATCAAATTTTGATGAACGGACGAATAAAAATTGAAAGCAGGTGTTCGGAAAGACGAAGAAGCATCTGCACAGGTCGACTACTTGCTCCTAGAGGCGTTGCATTTTACAAATTCAAATTCATTTCTGGCCAATTGCTTTGAATTTTGAAAGTCTCTCTTTAGATATATATATTTTATTTTTGAATTACCTTCCTCGATTATAATGAAAAATTAAACGAGAAGAATAAATTTATGAACTGAGAATAATATTTTAGAAAGAAGTTCATTTGGAATAATAGCAAGCACGGGAGTATCACGTGCCATGAAAAGTACCACAAAAATAGTTAGATTAAAGAAATTGCGTTGACTAAGTGGAGTTGGGTGGGAGACATAATGGACCAATAGGAGAGGTGCCGATCTTTTACGGTCAAAATAAAAGCACCAATTTTGAATTTACAGGTGGCAATTAAATGTTGGGTATGATTGAGGTCAGACTGTGAGGAGCAGGTGAAGAACCTGGGATATAAGGAGCCTGGACTGGAGCGCTCACTGATTGCCGTAGTAGGACGGGAATATCTTCCGCCCACTTAATCCTCAAATCTTTGAAGTAGTCATAGCATAGCTGGCTTATTTTAGGTTTGTTGTAACAATGTATATACGGTGTTGATACAGTGTTATTCTTCTATGGAAGATTTTACTTGTTTTTTGTCCTGCCTTCTTCTTGTATAGGTTAATCAGTGGACTGGTATTTATCATCAATGTTTGTGCCTGATATACCCAAACATTTATTACTTCTTAATTAGACGGAGGCAACTAAAGATGTTTAACGAAGCTTAGACCGTTATTATAGAGAGCCGAGCATGACCCGGTTCTATGAGGTACGCCGAACCGAGTCCAAAAATTGAGCTCGTGAGCTCGCTAGAGACTAACGATTCCTAAACGAGCCGACCAATGAATCAAGCTCGTTGTATCGGCGGGCCAAGCTCGCAAGCCATCCTATCCTGCCCATCCCGACCATTGTTGTTATCTCTCTCTCTCTCTCAGCAAGCTGACAATCGCCACCCGCTCCTTTTACTTTCTTCCACTCCTCCTCCTCTTCTCTTCCTGTATAAATTCACTTTCATTTCTTTATTTTTTTTTCATCAAATTTTATTCAATTTCTTAGTTCATTTCTCAATTAATTCTCTCAATCAATTTCTCTCTTCTTGCAATACAATTCTTTTTTTTTTCTCATTCAACAATATATATTTTAATTTATATATATATAATTTTTAATTGTAATTATATTAACTAAATTTTTTCTAAATTTTATATATGTAGAGTTGATCAATTCACGCCACTTACAAGTTTTTGTTATACATTAATTTTGTGGAAACAATTTATTATCAAAATTTAATTTTATATTTAGTTTTATTTATTTTGGATCATCGTAATTATAATATTGATGAAAATGACATATAATAACTTAGAAAATTAAATCTTACATTTTCTGTGAGACAATCATCTATACAAGTATCCACTTCACCTAAAAAAAGAGAATATAAAACTTCGGATATATGGAAACATTTTGATCTTAATAGAGACTAGAGTTCAATATCAATATTGTGCTAAGTATTATGCTTATATTTGTGGTAGCTCTACTAGCACCATTGGTAGACATGCCACTTAAATGAAAAAACACGAGATTCAACACAATCTCAATTAAATATTAGTGGTAGTGACATTTTCACATATTTACAAAATAGAATAAGAGAAACAATATCACAATTTGTACCACAAACCGAATTACTTTTATCATTCACTGATAGTAAAGTATTTGAAAAATTTATAAAAGAATATGCTACTTCTAATTTTAAACGTGTCCCTAAAAGTACTACGATAAATGATATTCTTAAAATTTTTATTAATATAAAAAATAAATTAATTATATTTTTTTTCAAATGCTCATTCAATGTCTATTTGCATTACTTATGATTTATAGAGTGCATGTAATGTTATTAGTTATATAGTTGTAACGTTTCATTTTATTGATGAATCTTGACAACTAAATAAAAAAAATTTAAGATTTCGTAATTGTGAATATTATCATTCTCGCAATTCTATCTATAGATTTATTATGACAATATTACAATAATATTTTATTAAAAACAAAATTTTTAGCATAACTCTTGATAATGCTATTGCTAATGATGTTGCTATTTCCCAATTTAAGAATTATTTATGATTAAACGTCACAAGTGGTTCTCTTTTTCACATGAAATGTATGTGTCATATTTTAAATTTGGTTGTTAAAAATGTTATGTGATATATTTCACCTCATATTGAATTAATTACTTCCGCAATTTCTTATATTATTTGAACTAATTTGAGACAACAAGAATATAAAGATTTTTGTAGAGCTGCTCAACTTAAACTAAGAAAATTAAAAAACGAGATAGGTAATAGGTAGAATTTAACTTATTTGATACTGGAAAATACTATATCATATTGGCAAGTTATTTGTGTCTTTATTAATGATAAGACGCAAAATATTAACCTCGACAAATCTAATTGTGATATTACTAATGTTTTTTATTTTATTTTTTAAAACTTTTTTATGATTCTACAAATCAATGCTTTGAAATTTATTATCCCACTTCTAATATTATTCTTCATATTTTTATAGATTTAACATGTAATTTCGTAAAATATCGAGTAGTACATGAATTTAGTAATTTTTTAATAAAATTGAAACAAAATTTAAAAAATATTGACATAACATTCTTTTTTTTTTTTTATGCATGCATTATGGATTCGATATTTAAATTAAAAAGAGTGTATGTCTTATGCTCAATAAGATTTTTACAAATTTATGTATTGCACCGTTAATTACTAGTGATTACATAACAAATAGAATTGTTAATTTATATGTTTCTTGTTAAACAAAATATTTCAATATCAATCGTTATTATTCACGATCTCCACATATTGAGAATTATCCTAGTAGTATTGGTAATGGTGGTGAATATAGTTTTAATCAATAATATAGTATTGATAATGTATAGAGTGAATTACAAACTGAAAATTATTTTACTTCTTTTACAAATGAACTCAATATTTATTTTGAAGTTCGTTATCAGTTTTCTCGAGTTGAGAATTTTGATATTTTAGATTGGTGGAAAAGACATTCTATCACATATCATATTTTTTTTATAATGGCATGTGATTTATTAACACCTCATGTTTCTACTGTAGCATCAGAATATGCTTTTAGTGCAGGTTGACGTGTTTATGATGAACGAAGAGGAAGACTTGCATCGAATTTTATGCAGACACTTATCTGTATTAAAGATTGGATTGATGCCAAGACGAGAGATCAACAACGAAATGATAAAATTCTTGAGGAGTTTACGAATTTAGATGTTGAAGACTATATATTATTTTTATTGAATTTATTTTATAATTTGAAGTATTTTTTTTAAATTTGTAATTTTTTTTAATTTTAATTTATTTTTATATATCAAAATATTATTAATGATACTTATGTGATGTTTTTTATTAGACAGTGTCAAATATTTTTTATAATCTATTCAATTTTATTTATTTAACATAATTAATTTTTAAATTAAATAAATAAATATCGTTGACATATAATTTTTATATTTGTTATAATTTTAAATGAAAATTTTTAAAAAATTTATATTAATATAAGTTAAAAATATTTATATATGTTTGGCTCGACTTGTTAAGTTCGTTCATCTGAATCGGCTCGTTTAACTCGTAGTTTGCGAGTAAGTTCAGATTAAAATTTTTTCAAACTGAATTATTAAACTCGACTCGTTAAATTCGATATACTCAAATCATTTAACTCGTTAACGTAGATAAATCAGCCTAATTTTAATTTGATAGGCTGGTTTGTCATTTACTCAAGAAATGACCTTGAACAAGCTTTTCGGACGCTCCACGTCTTTCTCTCTCTACTTGTCTAGAACATAGTAGCGATTCTCGAATTCATAACTTGCAGTTTCGAGTTTCTATTTACTTCTCTCTCTCTCTCTCTAAACAGTGACGAGCATACAGCTATCTACAGTGGTTTATACCTACCAACCTAAGTTATCAGTTCGCTCCTCCTTTTCAGATTACGTCATTCAATGCAATCAGATCGGGTAAGTTTTCATTATATTCTTATATTTTTTTATCTTTATAATAATACATGTTTGTACCCTCCCTAATTTAAGATAATTACCAAAATAAATTATCAAAAAATAGAATAATTTTAACCAACATCTCAAAATTTTAATTTCTTCTATTAATACTTCACAAATTTAAGACATTAACAATAGATACCTTGTCATTAAGATCTACTAAATTTTTCATTAAAGTCAGTAGAGAGAGATATTAAATGAACTTTAACCCCTTAAATTATAAAGTGTCAATTGACGAAATTAAAAATTTAAAGTGTTAATTAAAAGGGTCTTTTTCAAAAAAAAAACCAAGATATTTGGTTTTTTTTAAAAAAGACCCTAGTTAAAAATATCACCTTATTATATAGTCCATTTACAACTATTTTCACGAAAAATAATTTGATTACATATTTGCATGGTTAAATTCCACTCAGAACTATAATGTAAATACATGATCATAGAGGAGAGCAGGGAAGAGTCTGGCTCCATCGGCTGAGGGGAACCGAGACCCTCGCCCACTCTCAAACAGGTGGATTGAGGTCAGGCCAACAAGCCTCGGAGCTTAGGCGGACTCAGAAATCAGTGCAATTTTTTATTCACTGTAAAAAGATAAAAAAAATGGCCCACAATTTAATTAACAATTAAATTAATAAAATGCATATAAAATGGGAACACTTTTAAATTGGGCATGCTTTGCTACAATGGTTGGGCCGTCTGGGTCAGAGCACAAAGCCCACAATTAATTAGGGTTTTTTTTTTTTTTTGAAGGAGCTCAACTGTTTTAATAGAAGAACCTCGCTAACTTTGCAGAACATCTCAATCACCTTTACATCCGCAGCTGCATTCTCGGCGACTGCCACTTTCGCGAGTTCTGAATGGTAACTATTTTTTCTTTTTAACATCGTTTCATCTTCTTTCGATTTGTTTTTTTAACTGTATTTTGATCATTTTAGTTGTTCAATGAACCTTTTCGATCTGTGTTCTGGAGTTGTATTACCAGTTTTTTTGTACCTAATTTGAATCTCTACCGGTAATGTGTTGCGCTTGAGTATCTTTTGATTATTAATTGTTTTGAAAATGTTGAAAGAGAGTTTTGTTTTACTTCTGAGTTTGAGGGATTTACGACGCAATAAAATTTACGAATTTCAACTGATTGTAAGTTCGATGGATTCACGACTGAGTAATATTTATGATTTATCGTTAGTTTGAGGGATTCACCACTGAATAAATTTACGAGGATCCGGAGAATAAATTTTGCGGCCGTAGAGAGAAATTGTGCGAAATGCCTAGGTATTGACGTTGGTGTTTGAACTGAATGATTGTTTATTATTTTATAGGCCAGGGGTTTGAAGAAGCATTTGAAGAGGCTCAATGCCCCGAAGCATTGGATGCTTGATAAACTGGGCGGTGCATTCGTAAGTTGAAAAAGAACTATATGGTTTTCCTTTAGATTTATTTGCTTTTATTGGTTCAATCTTTCTGTTTTCTAAATCTATTTTCATGAATCGTGTTCAGGCTCCTAAGCCTTCTTCTGGTCCTCATAAATCAAGGGAATGCTTGCCTCTGATTCTTATCTTACGAAACAGACTGAAATATGCCCTCACAAACCAAGAGGTCACTGCCATTTTGATGCAAAGGCATGTTTTGGTTGATGGAAAGGTCAGAACCGATAAAACATATCCCTCAGGTTTTATGGGTAAGTATGGAATCTCAACCATTTTTCGAAAAAAAAAATTGAGCCGTTGATTTTGGTTGATTCTTTTTTCAACTATGCTTTATTGTAGTATAGTTGTATGTGTAATGGTACTTTAATTCTTGATTGTTCGATGAAGATGTTTTTCCATGTTTATTCTTGAATCTTACTCAGGATGATGAAATTTATTGGTTGATCTTTTAGTCTCATGTATGGGCTTAATATAATGCTGTTCTTTGATACATCTGTGACAGATGTTGTGTCGATCCCCAAAACAAATGAAAGCTTCCGCCTTCTTTATGATACCAAGGGTCGGTTCCGTCTTCATTCAATCAGGGATGATGAGGCTAAGGTATCAGCTCTTTATACTTAGTTGTTGTCGTATAGCTGGCATGGTATCATTGTCATTCTACGTTATTAATGGTTTTCTCTATTCTCGATTCTGAAATGGATGTTTCTCTGTTGGACTCATGTTTTATTACAGTTTAAGCTATGCAAAGTGCGATCTGTTCAGTTTGGGCAAAAGGGCATCCCTTATCTTAACACATACGATGGACGCACTATCCGCTATCCTGACCCCCTGATCAAGGCAAATGACACCATCAAGCTTGACCTCGAGACAAACAAAATTGCCGATTTCATCAAGTTTGATGTTGGGAATATTGTTATGGTGACAGGAGGCCGAAACAGAGGCCGAGTTGGAGTAATTAAGAACAGAGAAAAGCATAAGGGAACCTTTGAGACTGTTCACATCCAGGATTCAACCGGCCACGAGTTTGCAACTCGACTGGGCAATGTCTTTACGATTGGCAAAGGCACAAAGCCATGGGTTTCCCTTCCCAAGGGCAAGGGTATCAAGCTTTCCATCATTGAAGAGGCAAGAAAAAGGCTTGCGGCCCAAGCCCCTGCTACTGCATAATTATCATCTCCCGTTTAAAAGGTGCTAAAGACTTGATTTTTGGATTCAATTTTGGGGCATAAATTTTGTTTGGTCTATCTTCGTCTAAACATTATTAACTTGGAGAAAAAGGGGGAGCTCCTCTACGATGTAGCAATTGATTACAAAAACCCCGGTCTCTGATGGTTGCCTTTGGAACTAGACGATTGACTCGATTAAGAATAATATTATTTATTTTCTAATTTTATATTTTTATCTTCCATTTTGACGAGACGTTATCCATTGATATAATATCTAAAAATCATGATTTTGTTAATGTTTTAATCATTTGATACAACATGTCAATTAACTTATGCCTCACTGATCAAACTATTCAACAATTGGCCTACTAATATGTAAAAGGACATGACGTTTATATAAGTCAAAAAAACATATCAAATAATCCTAAGTTGATTCTTTGTGCACAGAAATGGTCACCTTTTCTGCTGGTTTGATTTGTTTTGACAAATCCAAATCAAGCAAAATTGGTTCTTGTCCCACCCGAGCGTCTGCTTTATGTAAACAGCGGTTCAGGTAGGAGAGGAGTTAACTTTTTTTGCTGCCCCTCTGCGTTTGTTTTAGCCGAGGAAGTCCGGTTTCACGGTGTCCGTTCGTTAATCTCATGCTGCTTGTAACGATATGTCACTGTGTTTTGCCATAACTAGAACTAGAAGTGAATTGTGTGAACATTTGAATACAAATCAATTCTTAAACATTTAAACATTGTTTAATCTTCTGTTAAAATGGGCACGTGCATGACATTTGTAAAATAATAATAATAATGACGAGGAGGTTCTAATTTGAAAGCGGGATCTCTCTCTTTGTTTCTTGGCGGTCATCCCCAGTAGTCGTCTGCTCGCTCCCGTAGGTTGTCAGCTCTAGCTTACTTTTTGAACTAAGTCACAACTCCAGGACCCTTTTCCCATTATTTCAATTTACGCTTTGAACGTGTGGGGACAATCTTTTTTAAGAAAGCAGTCTCTGAGTGTTGCTTTACCTTATTCTTAGCGAAGAAGGATTGCAAAGGCAGTATCTGAGACTTTCATGATTGGGGTGACAACTCGCTTTCTTAGTCTTGTTTTTTTATATATTCCTTCACCTCGCACTTGGCGGACGATCACTAACACTGTTTCTATCTGCGTTAGGCATGGCTGCTCATTCTAATGAAGTTTCTTTACCTTACTCTGTGGAGCAACTGCTGGAAAAGATTTGTGCCGATCAGGGTCAGTCGTTTCCTGATCTCAGAGTTAGGCAGGAACTCGCTTTGCTAGGCGAAGAAACGACTTTGGAGATCCTGACATTGATTTCCAAATCTTCAGTGAGAAATCTTGGCGGTTTCATTATGTATATGATCGGGAAAGCTGCTAAGTCTCCTGAGAAGAATATCCTCCGCTCCCCGAATCAGAGCCCTTCTTCTTCCCGCCTGTATTCCCCGCAAGGTTCGGAGAAAGTAAATCAAATTATTGTTTGGTGAATGGTTTACACTTTACAGTGTGTTCTGCCACTTTTAAACGTATCTCAAGGTTCTCAACAGAAATATTTGAAAAACCAAGTTTAGTTAAACTCTTTCTGTCGCTAGAATTAACTATGTTTACCTTTTCCGTCCGAAGCAGACAATGCTTCTTTTCTACTTTCCACTTTGTCCTAATTCTTTCCAGTTAAGTTTTGGGGACTTGTGAATGTTGATTTTATTTTTTTTCAAACATCTACATTTCAAGAGTGTCGTTGGAACAGGTGGTTCTGCGAAGGCCAAGCCTTGCTCCCCCGTTGTGCAAAATCTGAGATTTACTCAGTGTTCAAGTCTAGAAAGAGGAGATACTAGGGCCGCACTAGGAGAGCTGGAATTCCGGAAAGCCTTCTTAATTCTGAATTACATCGGAGGGTAAGTTATATCTTTCTTTATTTGCGGTTGACAACAATTATTGCATTCAACAGCATTAAAATTCTGCCTCTTTTTTTTCTTCCCTGTTTTATGGAGGGAGGAGCTTGAAAAAGTTACTACAGCTGATCAAATTAGAAGGATGAAGGATCTACCCATGGGAAAATTTGAGTTACAAGTTTGGACAGAATTAGGACAACAATACATTAATCAAGAAGATCGAAGAGTGGTAAAATGATACATATCTCTCTTTCTTATCTGCTTCTAAACCTATCATTGTAACTCAATGTTCCTAATATGATTTTAATATGAAATATTCAAGTGGAATTAGTAACTGAAGTTGAAATTTCCCTTCAATGTTATTAATACATAATCTGGCGTCAATATTATCTTGCAGACACTAAATATGGAGAATTATACTTTCAATCATCTCATGCATATTATCTCTTTGGAAAGCTTTGGCATTTAAATTTAGACTCGAATATTGTTTCTCAGTTATGTTGGCATTTTATGTAAGTACAATACCCTGCATATATCTAGGTAAAATCACAAGAACACAAATAGTGACTATCTCCCTAAAAAACAACCAATAATAGTATTTGCCTCTGCAATGAGTTAAATCACTAGTGGGACTTTTATTTGGGACAGAGAGGTACAATCTTTGACCGGAAGTTTAGTTGAGAAAATGATTCCTTTCATTGCAAACACAACATTGCGTTGATTCTTGAAATCTATTTTCTATACCGTACAGTATGTCGACTGGGATGCTAGAAGAACACATTACTATCACTGTTATGTATCTCTTGATGGCCTTTTCAGTTTCAAGGTTTGAATACTCTCCCTTATTATAGGATAACGCATTTATTTAAAAACACAGACAAAGATTTATATAATTGATCATCCATGGAAGCTTAATACCATATTCAGGGATCTATGTAACTTCACTAACTTGTAAAGGCCATATTCGTATTTGAAGCCATGGTAATTCAATGCGTCCTGGCTGAATGTTGATAATAAAATGGTAGGGGCTATTTATCCATTTCATAATTTGCCTTTTAGGGTCCATATCTAAACAAAACAAGAACTCATTTACAAAGGGTTTTGGGAGATGATAATGTTTTGATGGTCAAGTTTGCTGAGGATGTGACAGAAAGGAGTCAACAATGAATTTAAGTGATACTTATGCTGTGTACAACAAACTTGCAAAAGATGGGATTGTTGTTGGCCTCAGACGGTATCGCTTTTTTGGTAAGCTACTTTTGTACTTATTTGTCCTAATATTGTGTTTCCCTTTTTTCTATGCACTCTTCTCTTTTATGTTAAGAGGTTACGATTTTACTCATTGAGTTTGATTATTCTTTATTGAAGATTTTGTTTGCATGAATGTGCTTTGTTTTTAAATTTTGATGCTACACTTGTGTAAATTATCTGCCGTTATTTTATCCTCTGGGGTTTCATTTCGTTGAACAAATTTTTCTTGATTACTATGTCAATGTGATTGGTGATTAGTATTTAAAGATGGAGGCAAAGAGGAGAAGAAGAAAAACCAAAGTACATCACCGGTGAAGTGTATTTTTGTTCGAATGGAGTCTGAAGCTGCTGTTGATAATTGTAATTCTTACAAGTTATCGAACAAAACAATTTATGAAGCTAGGAGTTGTTTCATGCATGCACATTCATTGTCTTCTGTGGCCAGCTATATGGCTAGGTCTGTACATAGTACAAAATGTTTTGCTTTGTTATATGTTCTATCATTCTATAATTTGAACTCATTTGCATGTGGAGTACCTAGGTTTGCACTCATTTTGTCAAAGACAGTCAAGCTGAAAATTGATTTGGCTACAGTGAATATCCAGAGAATAGGAGATCTCTACTGCCTCGTATCATTTCTTTACACTCTTTCTTCATATATCTCTCCAAATGAATTTTCTTTCTTTCCAACACCTCATTATTAATTTTGATTTTAATGTTGTTTTGACCTACAGGATGAAGATGACACTATTGTTTACAGAGATGGCAAACCTCTTATGCATACAGATGGCACTGGATATATATCAGAGGATCTAGCATTTGAGTGCCCTAAAAATTTATTCAGGGGACAGTTCACCAGTGAAAACAATGTTGAGGTTTGCGACTTTGATAAAAAAGTACTGAAGAACAAATTTCTGGTTGCTTGTCATAGCCTGTAAACTTAGAAATTGAAAATCTTAATTAGTCATGTAATCTTATCTGAGAGTTTGTGTGTCGCAAAATGGTTGTTCATATATTGGTGGATTGAAAATTTAAGTTACTAACCAAGTAATGCTGCAAAATGTTGCCAGTTGTTCATATATTGGTGAATTGAAGTTCCAGATATTGACCAAGTAATGTTGTCAAAAGATATTGGCCATATAAGACCATCGTGTCTGTCTGTAGTTAGATATGGTAGTTTATGATTTATTAGATTTTTTTTTTTTTTCCTTTCATGGAGTAAACTGTCATTTTCATTGCAAAAAACATTCTAATAATTATTTCAGGGAGTTTTTGGAAAAGATCTTTCAAAAAATATTGCGGAAATAAAACAACAAAGTCACACTGAAGTACCGGTAAATGTGTCTAATACGGCAGCTTTCTTCCCATTTGGAAATTCTGTTAGTTACATGTGTTTATCTTTTCGTTGTTGCAATTTATACTTATTATTTCCTCCTTTTTTTGTCTCAGCCTTTGCTGATTCAATTCCGACTTTTCTACAATGGTTGTGCTGTCAAGGGAACTTTTCTTGTCAATAGACAGGTATTTTTCTGAGAAAAATATGAACTCTTTTCTTGTAAAAAAAATTATACATCTGACTTGGTTTATTACTATTTGGTGATAAAAATTGCAGTGCATTTTTAGTACTAATAAGCGACCTTTTACATGCCACTTTAATATAATTGATTCTTGAAGACATCCTTTATTTAGAAAGCATTGTACCAAAGTTCCATCTTTGAAATTATCTTTGAAATAAAAGGTGCAAAATTTGGCTTGTTGGGAAAGATCAAATATTGCTATATGAAAATATAATTTTCCTCTATCGTTGGAGACGTTGAATGTACTAAAATGGCTATAGTAGAGTTTTTGTCATTCATATAAACAGCTTCTAAAAAAGAATGAGAATGTGGATCTTCAATCATTTTGCACTGCACCTCAACTGTAGGAAAATTGAGAATGTGAGCAGTATGACCAGAAAATTGAGAATTCATTAAATGATTGGACAGACTTGCTGGAAACAGTGGTTTTATATTGATGATTGATGTGGAATATGGATCATTGCTGAGTTCACTTTCAGGATTTCTCCCGGCTAATGTTTTCGTTATAAGATAACGCCTAAATGTTGACCATAGTAAATGAATTAATTAGCTCAGCTCGGATGTCGGGTCTTTGATCGTTTTGGGTGGAGGGGGGCTCCTTGGATGTCCGTTGCTATCTTGATTTATCTCATCCTGGACTGTGGTAATTTTTCCTTGATGAGGACTTCAATATTTGTGTAAATTCTCCCTACATGGTGGATGAGTTTAATAGTTTAATTTAACTAATTCACAAAAATAGAAGAAATATTTTGGTTTGTCCATGCACCGTGGTGAAAGGTGATCGTCATAGAAGCTAGTTTTGCAGACTCACAACTAGTTCTATATTCTCAATCTCAATAGTTACTTCTTCCGCTTTAAGGCATTTATAATTGTAATTTTTCAGCTCCCTTCTAGGACGATTCAGATACGCGATTCAATGATTAAAGTCAAGTCAGATTCGAAATATGAACATCTTCAAAGTGAGAATTCTTTGGAGATAGTTGGGACTAGGTACCCAATGATATTATCTTTATTCATATAATTGTGCAAATTTTACACTAAGCAAGAGGAAGTTTCTCACTAAATTTCTTTTTTCCAGCAATCCACCTAATAAAACAAATCTTTCAAGAAACTTAATTGCTCTTCTTAGCTACGGAGGAGTTCCAAAAGAATATTTCATTGATATCCTCATGAAAGCTCTAAATGAGGTTGACATTGCTTTCTCAAGCAAGCGGGCAGCGTTAAAAGGTATATATTATTTATGGTTGTACTGAGTGCATTTGCATACTTTTGCGTCTTTGTCAGTTGGAAAAAGTGAGGTTGTGCTATCATTCTTTTCTTCCTTTGTTGCAAATGCAGTTGCGATTAATTGTGGCCAGATGGATGATTTTCTTGTGGCCAGAATGATATTGTCAGGGGTTCCTCTTGAGGAATCATACCTGCAATACCGCCTCACACTGCTCATAAAAGAGGAAAAGAAGAGTCTTAAAGGAGGAAGACTCCATGTGCCTGAATGTTACTACTTAATGGGTACAGCTGATCCTACTGGAAGTCTCGAAAGTGGTCAAGTTTGCATAATCCTGTATGTAATAGCATGGTCTTCTATAATCTAATAACTGTTATTTTGTTAAAGCATTACATGTTAATCATCATTGGTTCCTCTGTTTCTCATGCTTTTGGTGTACTTCAGTTGTTGGTGTCAACGATAGTAAGGCATTATTTTTAAAACCAACTCAAACTACTGTTTCTTCATTGTTCTTTATTTTATTAATCTAATATCTGAGGCAGTGTCGCAGAATTTATGATGCTTACGGGCTTCTTCTCCTCTAATTTTGTTGATAGTGAAAGTGGTCAAATTTCTGGTAAAGTTTTAGTTTATCGCAATCCTGGATTACACTTCGGTGATATCCATGTCTTAGAAGCTACTTACGTCAAGGCAATCCATGATGTAGTTGGAAATGCCAAGTATGGTATATTCTTCTCTTGTAAGGGTCCTCGCTCTGTAGCTGATGAGATTGCTGGCGGTGATTTTGATGGTGATATGTATTGGGTTTCCAGAAATCCGCAGGTTAGCCCACAGTTGTAATCTTTCTTGTTCCTCTTGGTGAAATAAGTTTTGAAACTGGTTATGTAACAAAGTCACTGTTGTGGATACAATATTTGCAGATTTAAATGAAGCTTTTTCTCGAGTTAAACCTATAGTAATATTTGTGGTAATAAACTCGTATTCTGTTGGAAAAATTTCAGCTGTTAGAATATTTTAAAGCAAGTAAACCATGGACACCTATCCCCTCGATGCAAAAGGTGTTCAATGAAAAACCAAGCGAATTGTCTTCGGAAGCTCTGGAGGATGAGCTCTTTAAGATGTTCTTGAAGACGAGGTTTGAACCAAGGTTCGTTACAATGTACAATGGTTCTTTCCCGTTTAAGCACACTGTAATCTTCTCTGATACTACATGATGAAGCATATTGGTTTTTTATTTTCTATAAAGCACGTGGTCGGTGGTTGTTCGCTTGGAAATAAGCAAGTACTTCACATTTCTATATGTTGGTAATTCTCATGGTTACCTTGGAAATGTTTTTGAGGAATTCAGCTATACAAAAAGCGTGGCAGCTGATAGCTGGCTAACATTAATGGATCAACTGCTAACATTGGGGGAGGATGATACAGAGAAAAAGAACATTCTGAAAGCCGGCATTGTTCAGTTGATTGACATTTATTATGAAGCCTTGGATGCTCCAAAGAAAGGGGGAAAGGTTGCTTCAAGATATGGTTCTTTGTCTAGCCTAAATTTAGTGCCATTTTTTCTTTTTAATGATTTGTCTCCACTCTTTATTGACAGATCGATCTCCCACATGAATTAAAGGTGAAGTCCTTTCCTCACTTCATGGAGAGGGGTAAAAATTCTTACATCTCAACCTCAATTCTAGGATTAATTTACGACACTGCCAAGAGTTGTCAAGAAATGGATTTACCAAACCGAGGTAACGTTTTTCAAATTAATCATGGTGGTGTGAATTTACTTGGCTTGCAGATTATGCTAGTTTTTAAAAATTATTGGTCTTGTGTTTTTTAGGTGGCTCTTTTTCTAATAATTTGACGAGAGAACATAATGAAACATGCCATAGACAAAACTAAGCGCACATTAATTAGACACTTGACACATTTTTTTTCTTTCAAGTATATGTGGAAACAATAGGGACCAGTAACTAGAGACGATAGCAATGTATTAGTTTGTAACCAAAAGCTGTAAAGGCTTTTATAAAATAAAAATAAAACTTACAAAAAACGTTAACTGAACAATCGCGTTATTGAAAATAATATGGACATTTTTGCTTAATTTTTTCCCCTAAACACACATTTATTTGCCCAAACCATTCCTTTGGACAAATAAAAAGCATTCATTTGACCTATTGGATATTGCTATTGGGAACAGTAGTTTGATCTTTAAACTAGATCCTTGATGTCTGCATCCATTTGTAGATGTAAAGAAGCTTCCATGTTTTGAGGATGATATCCCTGAAGAAAGCTTGAAGAAGTGGAAATCCCACTATGAACTTTACAGATCTGAGATGAAGGCTGCCTTGCAGCTGGATCCAGAGAGCAAAAATGAGGCTGCTGATGCTGTCATTGCCAAGTACAGGGAGGTAAAATATTCATTAATTGGCAGGTTTTGAAGTCACTTGTAATGCGAAAGTGTTTGTATTCATTGTTCCATGTAGATATTGTATGGAGCCTCGGACCTTGACAAAAGCAGTCGGACAACCGGGGAAGTTTTTCGAGAGGCCCTTGCAATATATCAGATCACGTATGAATATGCCATGAAACAAAATTGTTTTTAATATTGCGGCTTCGCTTGGAGAGTTGCAGGTTCTGCTCTTTTCAAGATTCATGCAAGTAGGCAGTCTCAAACCATTTTTCTCTGTCTTCCCTCTGTTCTACGTGAGGTGATGTAAATATTATATATTAAGATTAGATGTATTTGTAATTATAGACTTTTACCTGTAACTGGTGTGCTCCTGCTATATTTAACGACCTTTAGTATAACAATCCCACAATTATGTACATGTGTTGGGGGGCATTGTTTAGGCTATTCAATATGAATGACTACTTTTTTGTTACATATTTGTACTCAAATGTTTACATTATATGTGTCTAGTTGATGCGAACTTAAGATTTTAGAAAATCCGAGACCCGACAACGACAACAACACAGAATAATCATAGAAATGTTTTTATTATTTAAGAGGATAGAAGTTTGATTCGAATCAAATTTGTTGAATGACTCAAAAGTTATTGAGTTGGATTGAAAAAATCAAGTTTTTAAAGAAGAATTTAAGAACAGTTTCTGTATTTCTCCCTTACTCTTTTATGGTTGGAAATTCTGTGTAGACATAAACTGCCTCCAACAACAGTTGTAAACCAGACATAAAGCAGTTTCTTTTCTGTTATTTTTTGCACGCTTGTCACCTTCGTTTACAGTCTAGAGTGTTTTTAGGTGTCATTTCTAGATTAGTTTTTCAATTGTTTATAATTTCTTCTCATGAATACTAAAATTATAATATTAAATTCAGCAAAAGTCAAACTTCATTCCCATCATGGGTGCACGTGCAACTCTGGCTGGGACTGGGAGTACTCTTAATATTCCTGACCATGGTCGTAGAGAAGATGCCAAACTACTCTGTCATCACACCTGCTTCTTCCTCATGACTCACCTTCTTCAATGGCCGACACCTGCCTTCCTTCCCTCCCACCTAAGTTCAGACCCTTCTCGATTTCCATCTGTTTCCATTTCTTTATTCGATTTTGGATGATGTTTTCGCCACCATATATCACCTCCTTTGAGCTCCCCTAGCTGGCCTTCTGCAGCAATTCTGGAAGTACTTTTATTTGTTTAGTCCGCCATTGATGATCATTTCCTACACTTCTTTTCTGCAAGATCACGAAAAAGTTAGTCGTTGATTGTCAGCTTGATTCTCGCTCTTCTTCTTGAAATGAGAAGGTATGTTTGGTTTTTCTCTTCTGTGAGAGTTTGATTGATAGATTTTACTTTTTGTGCGTCGTGCAGATTATATAAATCCAAACCGGGGTTGTTACAACGAAGCTCTGTGTTTCGACTGGTTCTTCTTCTCTCAGATTCTGCGAATCGCGCGGGAAGGGCTTGGCAAGAGTTATTCTTGGAGAGAGAAAGATTAAAGAGGTGAGAATGGAGAGTACATTGAAGGAGAGAGACGGGGCTACTGTTCTGGACCTGGATTCCAAAGCCACCGTAGGCGGTGGCGTTGAGGATATCTACGGCGAGGACCGTGCTACGGAGGATCAGCTTGTTACCCCCTGGACTTTCTCAGTTGCTAGGTCGCATTTACTTTTGGCATCTCCATTTCGTTGCCCTTTCCGCCATTAATTCCGCTTGTTTTACTGCTTCTTCTCCGGACATTTTTATCCAACTTCTGTTCGACATGTTTTGAACTCTCTCTCTCTCGTCTTATTTATTGTTTTTGAAATTTTCTCTCTCCAAATTTTCCTTTTTGATGCAGTGGGTATTCTTTGCTGAGGGATCCCCACCACAACAAAGGACTAGCGTTCACTGAGAAAGAGAGGGATGCCCATTACTTGCGTGGCCTTCTTCCTCCCGCCATTGTTTCTCAGCAACTTCAGGTTTTATCCTTCAACAACTGATCCGACCACTCTGCAACTCTCCATTTTCTCTTAGTTTTTCACGATCCTTTTTCATTCCTTGGACCAGGAAAAGAAGCTGCTTCATAATATCCGACAGTATCAACTCCCTCTGCAAAAGTTCATCGCCATGATGGACCTTCAGGTTGCGCTTGTAAATTTATATAACTTCAAAATGGATATTGCCTCTCTAAATGGAATTTCTTTGTTTTTTGTTCTTGATTGTAGGAGAGGAATGAGAGGCTATTTTACAAACTTCTCATCGACAACGTCGAGGAATTACTTCCCATTGTCTACACTCCGACTGTTGGCGAGGCTTGCCAGAAGTATGGAAGCATCTTCCGGAGACCTCAGGGTCTTTACATAAGCTTGAAAGAGAAGTATGGCAGTTTCCTTTTGACTGTTCAATGAAGCAATTTCGAAGAGAATTTTATGGCCAAGACTGTATTTTGCAGGGGTAAGATTCTCGAAGTATTGAAGAACTGGCCAGAAAAGAGCATCCAAGTAATCGTAGTGACCGACGGTGAACGTATTTTGGGCCTCGGAGATCTCGGCTGTCAGGTGAATGGATAGAATTCTCTTTAGAAACTTGCAAAGAAATGTTCTAAATTGTGCATTTTTTCAAACAAAGTATTGTTTTGAAGAATTTATCTTAAAAAACACAGTTTTTGAAAACACTTTTTCACATTCTGTTTCAAATTTTTTGTTTTAGACATGACAGTATGAACATTTTCTCAGGGAATGGGTATTCCGGTCGGGAAATTAGCATTATACACTGCTCTTGGAGGAGTTCGTCCTTCCTCTGTAAGAACACCAGGCCCTGAATTGTAAAACCTCGAGGAATGCTTAATTGATTGCTCAACACCCTTTTCTTGTCAGTGTTTGCCGATAACAATTGATGTCGGGACGAATAACAAGACATTGTTGGAGGATGAGTTTTACATTGGACTCCGACAACGGAGGGCAACGGGCCAAGAATACTCCGAGCTTCTGCAAGAGTTCATGTCTGCTGTCAAGCAAAACTATGGGGAAAAAGTCCTTATACAGGTCTTCTATGTTTTCCTACATCGACAAAGACTTTTAATTTTTCTTTTTCTGAAATTTTTGCTCAATTTTAAGTCATCTTATTCTTTTGCAGTTTGAAGATTTTGCTAACCACAATGCTTTCGAGCTGCTGGCTAAGTATGGAACTACTCACCTTGTCTTCAACGACGATATACAAGTAAATATTCATACGAGTTTTTAGCTCATACGATAAGCATCATCGGTAACGTCTCCTCTCCTTGCAGGGAACAGCTGCGGTTGTTCTTGCAGGGGTTGTCGCGGCTCTGAAGTTCAACGGTGGTAACCTGGCTGACCATACCTTCTTGTTCTTTGGTGCTGGGGAAGTAAGCTGAACCAACTTTCTTATACTTGTATTTTGCTCTGTGTTTAATTAGCTATGGTCTTATGTTTGATTCGATCATGCAGGCTGGGACTGGTATAGCAGAGCTTATAGCTCTTGAGATATCGAGAAAGGCACGTCGTTGCAATGATGTCTTTTGCTATTTGTAGCGGAGTGACATATAAAATTCAACTTTTTTTTTTTCCTTTTGTAGATGAAAACACCCGTAGAGGAGGCTTTCAAGAAAATTTGGCTGGTAGATTCGAAGGTAAAAAGCAAGTTAGATTGATATTTGTGGAATTGCTTCCATGATCAACATGATGATCTTGCAGGGATTGATCGTCGACTCCCGAAAGGATTCGCTTCCGCATTTCAAGAAGCCTTGGGCTCATGAGCATGAACCTGTCAATGACCTTCTAGGTGCAGTCAAGGTGTAAATTTTTCTCTAGGAAACAAAACTATATACAAAAGCTACACACAAATTTAACGTTTCGAGAAAAAAAATATCGGCAAATACACTTTGTGAAGACCGAAATAAAATGTTAGTTTTGTCACTCTAGTTTACATTAATTTACAGATAAAAACAAAACCCTAAATAAAATACGTACCGTTAGTTTGTTGGTCTGACTCAAAAATTTAAAATTTATTCTTGTATAGTTTGCGAGCTCTTATTATTGTTGTTATTGTTATAAAATATAGACCATCAAGCCTACAGTTTTGATTGGATCATCCGGAGTTGGAAAAACATTTACGAGAGAAGTGATTGAGGCCATGGCTTCATGCACCGAGGTTCCTTCTCTCTTTCTCTCGCACACTGCTTCCATTAGGCAGCCATAATTAGCTAACCTTACCCTCTATTTCTATCCAGAGACCTCTCATTATGGCTCTTTCGAACCCAACCACACAGTCAGAGTGCACAGCCGAGGAGGCTTACACTTGGAGCAAGGTAAGTTTAACTAGGAAAATAATTTATCTTTGGGAGCAAGCTTAATCATTACCTTATAATGCGCCTTTTTTTTATCTGAAGGGTCGTGCTATTTTCGCAAGTGGAAGTCCATTCGATCCAGTTGAATACAAAGGAAAAGTTTTTGTTCCTGGACAGGTTACTTGTGATTTACCTTCATTATTCGTGCATACACCCTTTACGTTCATTTATTTACCCTCGAATAGAGTAGTGTTGTCTCGAAATCAGATAGTTTAAAAAGTAGCAAAAACGCTAAACTCAGAATTACTTTCGTCTCGTACATATTTTGATATTCATGTCATGAACTACTACGAAGATTGAGATTTTTCCCGTCTTTTCAAATCAGGCCAACAATTCTTACATATTCCCTGGGTGCGGCCTAGGCATGGTAATGTCGGGTGCAATACGCTTTCACGTAGATATGCTTTTAGCAGCCTGTAAGTTCAAATCCATTTTAACGTTCCTTTTGTTTTTTCTTTTATAACTCTAGACCTTATAGTGGTGGAACTATGCTCTTTACATTTCTGTCTGATTATCATATGAAAGCTGAAGCCTTGGCTGCTCAAGTCTCGACCGAGAACTACGATAACGGTTTGATCTACCCACCGTTCGCCAATATCCGAAAAATTTCAGCTCAAATCGCAGCAAATGTTTCTGCCAAGGCCTATGAACTTGGTGAGAGGATAGATTGTCTCTCTAGTTGATGTCATTTTATAAACACATTCCAAGTTTCTTATTGTGCAATTCCTTTATTTTCTGTATAGGTTTGGCGACCCACCTTCCTCGACCGGAGAATCTCGTCAAGTATGCCGAGAGTTGTATGTACAGCCCCCTCTACCGTAGTTACCGCTAAGCTTCTCTGTTGAGTTAACAAGTGTTTTATGAAATAAATGATGTGTTTTACACAGTTGATTTGGAGAACTTCCCAAAGAGTTGTAACGAAATCCAATATGCGCATACTTATTTAGTACCTTACTAGAAACCCTGTGTTATATTAATATGAAAATAGTTTTTAAAAATAATAAAAATGAAGTTGCAACAATTAGATCACAAGGATATAAATGCGTATGAACGTAAGGGATTAGATTCCGGAAAGCTCGCACAAATTGAGCCTCCCTGCTCGTCCACGGCCGACCTATCACTCTCGCATGCGGCGTTTTATTAGCTTAGCGGAGTTGAGTAGGTCGAGTAAGCCTCTCTCAGCCCTCCCTTACTGATATTCTTCTAACAGAGACGAAAGTCAACCTTAGTAATCGAGCTGAACCCTCTCGGAGTGGAGAAAGCTAGCCGCCGCCTCTAATGCATGTTGCTCCGCCGTTTTGGCTGCCAATTTTTTTTATCCGGAGTTGGATTGCAGTATTTTTGTCGCGGTTTCCTTGCGAGTCGGAACCAAACGACACTGGATGTCACTTTTGGTGAACAAAAGTGAAAAAAATTGTGGGAGAAGAGGCATGGATGGCCAAAAACATCTACCAAATTATAAATTTCAACCAAAGTGCGTTACAACTAATATTATATATCATTCTCCACTTCTTTATTTATTTTAATTTTCACAAGTTTCAAGCAATAAATTCGAAACGTCCAAAAACATTATACGAAGCAACATTATTCTAGGCAATATTATTTGTCACGTTTACGAGGAAGCCGGTGGAAAATGTAGGTATCAGGTACTGTGCAGACCATGGTAGAGCTAGTGATTGACTTCCTGACTGTTTTTGTGTGTACACGTGTCGAATAGTTATTGGAAATATAGAGTCAAAGGGAGGGAAAAGGTCAAAGATGGAGCACAGTAGATCAAGTTGCGGTGTAATATCGAAGTCAGTGTAGTTAGAGGAGCGGCGTCGTAGGGAGGCCGGTGGAGGACACATGGCACTGATCCTTGCTGTTTCCTCCTTCACACGCCCCCAGGCAACCGTGGTGTTGTCTGGGTCACTCCTGCCTTTTTCTATCTCCAACGTCGCCATTTTTTCTATTCTCTCTCTCTCTCTCTCTCTGCCTTTTGGCCTTGGGGGGAATGCGAAGCGATACGGAAGCATGGATATCTCGGAGGGAGACCAGCTCGAGCGAGTAGACTCGGCTCCTGACTCAGAAGGATTGTCAATGAGCTCGAGCTTCTCCTCGCTCGTCATCATGTCTAGCTCCGGCGGCATCTCCACCACGAGCGTCAGCTCCGGTGAAATAGAGTCTGTGGCGCCCACACTGGTCAATCGTACAATGTCTGGTGATGTCTCGGAGAGCGTGAAAATGGAGGCGGCAGAAAGGCCGGGGAAGTGCGTGGGGAAGAACAACAAGGGAGTAAGTTGGGGGTTTACTTCCGTGATTGGACGGCGGAGAGAGATGGAGGATGCCGTCGCTGTGTTTCCAGGTTTCATGTCCCGCACTTGCGATCATGTCGGTGGTTGTACGGCTTCCGGCTCTAGAACATCCGCCGAGATCTCGCCGATCCATTTCTTCGGCGTTTACGACGGCCACGGTGGATCTGAGGTCCCTTTCATTTCCTTTTAATTAAAAAACCAAATAAAATCCGAAGCGAAAGCTAAATTTGTTTGTATGTTCTTTGTAGCGTTAGGCATCAATTTCTTCAAGAACATGTTGCATAGACACTCAGATTGACGTGTTAACTTGGAAAATTTTGATAATTTCCTTGAGGTTGATATGATAATTTTCTCTTTGTCAATAATTGTTGTCCAACTACGGAAGATAGATGCTTACAGAGGATGGTCTACGCCGTCATAATTTATTGGCTTGTTTTTCCAACCAGGACACGTTGTTGTTTTATACCCTTCCTATCTCTGGAAACTACACTCACCTTCCTCGTTATGTGTGGAAAAAAAGACAAGTTAATTTTTTTGTTGTTGTTCTTCTTTGTTTCTGATGACATTAAGACGTGTTTTTGTTGACGTTGATCTTTTGAATCTGTCATTTTTTTCGGAGGAAATAATAAAAAAAAAGTCATCTGTTTTCGGAGTCGTTGAGAATTTTCTCAGATTAAATCTGAAGCACCTAGTGGTTCCTTTGATTCTGGAGACAAAAATCTAGGTGGGCCAAGAACTTCCTACCAAAATAGGGATGACTAATACTTTGTATTTGTGGTGGATTTAGTGGGGAACAGCTGTTGGCATGTGCTTACTGTAGAAAAAGCGATTGAACCTTTGGTCGTACCTGTTCTCGACCGATTAATACTATAATTTTTACCTCTACGCTAGATATCTACTGGTTTTAACACTTGTAAAATTCTGAAAGCTGCTTATTTCTGCAACTGTTATTCTTGTTCAAGTTATAGCTGTTAATTTCTTGCAAGCTTGGTTAAGGCCCATCTTTGCAAAACTCTGAAATTCTGACGGCTATCTAATGACTTCAGTGGAAATAAATAACTAGGTGGCTAAATTTTGTGCCAAGAGAATGCAGAAGGTGGTAGCAGAAGAGTGGGAGAAGGAAACAGCGATTGGCTATGAATGGCGAAGGAGGTGGGAAGTTGCATTTACTAAAGGTTTTGAAAGGACGGACAATGAGGTCGTAACGGAGGTGGTGACAGATGACATGGTCGGATCAACTGCTGTCGTGGTGGTTGTCTCTGGCTGCCAAATAATTGTATCCAATTGTGGCGACTCAAGGGCGGTGCTTTGCAGGCAGACTCACACAGTCCCTCTCACCGTCGATCAAAAGGTCTAATTGGAGAATCTTTTACTGCAATTTAGCTCAGTAAAGTTATTTAAGAAAATGTTGTTCATTTGACAGCCTGATAGAGAGGATGAGCTCACGAGAATTGAAGAACTGGGAGGGAAAGTCATAAACTGGATGGGTGCTAGAGTACTTGGAGTTCTTGCCATGTCCAGAGCCATAGGTTACTTTTCATCTTAGTTTTCATTTTATTCTCATCTGAGTTTATGTTGATTTGCTTTACCTACTTTCTAATTAGGTGGTACGAAAATGACAATAGATGTAATCCAAAACACATCATAAATATTTTTTGATTCCGTTCGTACAGAAGTAAGAGAAATAATAAATACCGAGAATTTTCACGTGGAAATCAAAATCAAGAATAACTGCGAGAATCGAATTCAGAAAGATATCAATATAAAAAAAAAAAAAAATTTACTATATTATTCATTGAATTGTGCAATTCAATTAATAGCTCTCTCTATAATTTTGAAAAATGAGAAAAGTGTGCATCAATTTGGCATGGTTATAATCTAAGTATTTTGAGAAAGAAAATGACTTGGTACCATGATTTTTACGATGCATATAAATCTTGTGTAATTGCAGGTGATCGTTATCTACGACCATGGATTATTCCAATTCCTGAAATTACTTTTATGACTAGAAGTGACGAGGACGAATGTGTTATATTAGCGAGTGATGGGCTATGGGATGTAATGACCAATGAAGAGGTGGGTGAGGTGGTTCGACGATTTTTAAAACGGCGAGCTAAATCTGCAACGATCAACGAGATGACTATGGCACAAACTATTGCAGATAATCTCACGAAAATAGCATTTGGAAGAAACAGTCGTGATAACATTTCCATTGTTGTCATCGATCTGAAGTCAAAGCGAACACGGCCGAAGAATTCTGTTTTAGACTCTCATTGAACTCCGGTTTCGTATGATTTGTCGGCACGAGAAAGAGAAACTAATTCTTTCTTTTTGCAATAGCATTCTTCAGTGGAAGGAATTCAAAAGAGGTCCGTCCAAGGCGTGACAACAGAGTCTAATGAAAGGAAGAGTTTGTTTAAAGAGATAAATATATGATAGTGTAATTATAGCTTTGTCGATCCAACCAGTCCTATTTTTTTATAAATCCTTTTGTTATATCAAGTTACTCAATCTCAAGTGTGATTACTTTTCTCCTCTGGGGAAGATGATGTTAGTCTTATGTACGTATCAATGGAGTGTCCCTCAAATCGTATTCATCGAAACAAAGTAGTTGCATAACATACGTATACGAATTTATAAAGTCACTTCAATTGTTAATTTCTGTAAACTATTATGGAGTTCGAGTTCGGTGACTTTGATCTTCTAACGTAGAATAATTTTTCTCTTAAGGGTTATTTAACTATTGATATTTATATAATTAACTTCATAATTTAATTAGATTAAAATTTATTTTTATTTGATCACTTAATTGAATTGTAATTGTAGTTAAATATATAAACAAATTAAATAATTGTGAGATCTAGCTCTCCATTTTCACTGAGCTCATAGAAACTCTTTCAACGTCATAGATGTGTAGAACTCATCGAATGTTTGTACCAGGCTTGACATCCAAGCGATAAAATTTTAATTTTTATTTTGTCAAGTTCTAAATGTTGGTCAACTCTTTGTACACTTATTTATAGTTTCAAAATCAAGGCTATGTGTTTGATATTTTATTAAAGTTTAAGAATAAATGTATGATAATTTATTTTATCTAGTCATTTTTCAGCTCTTACTAGAAGTAGAAGAAGAGGTTATTGTGAAAGTTTCACAATTTTTGGATAACATACGTAGTTTTAATTAATTATTTTATTAAAAAATTTAAAATATTGTAATAAATCGTACAAAAATTAAAAAAAATGAAACTTTCTAAATTATATTCACATCATATTGTGAATATGTAGTAAACTTTTGAAATAAATCCAATATTGTTTGATATATTTATTATGAATTTTTTTAAATTTAACGTGTTTTTTTAAGCATTGGACAGAGAATGGAGTGCCGTTTTAGAAGAACGGCCCCCTGTTCTTATTGCCACAGATAACATCCTCCTTGCTCTGAGATCGGAGACGTACCATGAGTTGATTTGTTACATTATTAATACTTTATCAGTAAACTTATTAACAAAAATATTTTAAAGTATATAATTTAAAATATTATTATAATCTATTATAATTATTTATATTGTGTGATATTAACTATATAAATTAATTAATGTCCCGTTCGACAATAAGATAAGCGTTCAGAAATAATAATAGAAGTTAGAATCAATGTTCGTCACACTTTTATCTTATTACTGCCGTCCAAATAAATATCTAAGGATTAATTTCCGTTGTCTTGTCTATTAAAATCTAAATTTTATTTTCTTTTTCTTGCGAAGCAAATTTGCAAAACAACCACCAAACCAGTCACCACTTTCCAATTCCCACCACCCTAATCCGCGTATCATACTTCCAATCCGTGGGGATATTTTATATTTATCGTATAGAAAATTATTTCCCTTTCTGAGTACGTGTTTCATCGCTAAACAAATTAGACAAATACTCATCGTTCTTAAATAAAAAATGACAAACAAACTGATATCTGATAAAAATCTAATTAATTAAACTTCACAAGTTAAACGAGTTAAAACCTAACGAACATATAGTGTGTTCAACGAATCAAGTCTAACAAATCCAAACAAAAACATTTCAATTCAATCAATTTCGCAAGTCAAAGTTAAATGAGCCAATCTTAGCCCACTACAGTGCCAAGTCAAGCCGAGTAAGCAGCGCAATTCATTTAACATCGCTAATTAAGTGCAATATTTGATGAATTCAATATCTAATTCTAAGAAGCAAAATAATGACGTGGTCATTATCTCCACTTTTTAACATTCCTTCAATTCAATATATATGATGGCTTAAAAGAAGAGCCATATAAAGGAGAGAACTAGAAAACATGAAACCATGAATACAAGACTAGTCTATCACATTCTGAGTACTAAATGACACTACAAAAATCATTACAAATTACAGACAACCCGAGCCAAGAGGATCAATGATGAAGAATTGGATGAAAGAATGGAGACTACACAAAAATGAAGCATGGTAAACAAGCAGCCGTAGAGGGGGTGGGGATAAACAAACTACCAATGACTACTAATACCTCAAGCATTCAGTGCCTCGTGAGATTCTAACTTTATGGATGATGTCTAGTTATCAAATTTCTTCGGCTGCCGCCACTGCGCCAAAGTCTTGGCCAAAGAACTGAGGAATGAGGTTTTTGGAGGTAACCCTTTCTTGCCACTCAAGTGCTTTCCTCCTAAATCTGTGTGAGTTGGACCCAGATCTTTGCCTCTTTCAATCTGCACCAATTAACTGGTAAGTTAAAAACAAAACACACGAGTACATTAAACAGCATGCACTCCTAACATCTTTAGTTGGCCTGTGGTAGGAGTCACCCAACAGCCAATTTTGACTACCGTACATCAGTTATTAGAGGGTAAATAAATTGCAGGCGGAAGTAAGGAACACTAACTATACGATGAAACAAGCCCACTCTCTAAAGGTTAGTCGAAATGCAATCATGATACGAACTCCATAGAATTTTACTAAGGAAATAAAACAATAACAGAAGTGAACTTATAAAAACAGAAGCACACATTCGAGAGGTCGCTTGATCTATTTTTTTCAAATTCTAGATATCCCTAATATTAAAATTTTTCTGTTAAATAAATATTTAAAAAATACTAAAATACATTGAATTTTGAAAAATAACTATAATAAGTGCCCTTTCTTAGAACTCTATTAGATCATTCCACTTAAATTCCAAAAATCATGGTATTTTAAATTAAAACACAAGATGGAGAATTGGTTCTTCAATTTGTTAGCTGCACGGCTGGTCTCTTGCATTTTGAATTTTGCCTAATTTGATTCCTTTTTTGTGATGAGAAGAACGCATTGAAACCCATACCTTGCTTATCTTCCCATCTTTCAAGTAGTAGCGGATGCCCGACCAATTGATTGACTGAGAAAAATGAGAACGAAATGCAGAAATTGTGTATAAAAAGTTATCCACCAGCATAGCAATGAATACCTGCACCATCAAAGGTCCTTCTTTTACTTCTTTGTTTTTACAGCATTTCATCAATCATCGTCAAGCAGGAGATGTTATTACAGATTAAAACAGAATCATGTTCATTTTGAATCAGAATGGAAAAACTAACCAGACCCCAGTTGTAGGAAGCTAGTGAGAGTTGAGGACCTTCGGGGGATAGCATGTTACAAAGTTGAACTTCTACCCTTGTCAAATTCCACATTGAAAGAAGTTCAATAAATGTACAGAAAGCTAGGATGCATACCAATACCAACCCTGCATAAAAGTAAAATAATTCACTTGTAAGAACCAAAGATGCTGCAAAAATGAAAATGCAAATGCCTTTATCCAATATCAGCCTTGACGAAGATGTCTGCAGCAAGTTGAAGCCAATCATTCTCATTGAACTACAGATTTATTTTGGAGGTAATTAGAAAAAGTATATCATATCTTCAATATGATTCTGATTATAAAAACAAGCCTCTCAAAAGATTAATTATTTTGAGACAATGGGAGCATTCTGATTAATTATTTTGAGACAATGGGAGCATTCTTTCATCTACCAAGTGATGCTGCTAAGAAGCAATGATGTTTGTAATGCATTCTTAATTGCACATGTTGAACAACAAATTTAGTTAACTATAAATAACCAGGCATAAAAGCAATCTGGAACTGGATCCTACACATTGATTTCCACTTCCTCTATTATTACAACATACGAAAAAAATTGAAAGAAAAGACAATCTCACCCAAAGAATTATAAGCTGTGTCTTCAAGCGAGTATCCCTTAATATATATTCGTAGTGCGGCAGCAACATGAATTACAGCCATAACATATGGAGCCACAAACCCCCACGACAAATAACAGTGAGAAGTAAATAATGCCCGGTTTAATATCCAATTAACCTTTGAAGTGTATGATTCCAATACAAATGTTTGTTTCCTCAAGTAGTTCCAATACCTGCACAAAAAGTTCAAATTGAGAATAAAAAAAAAAATTTGAGATTCAAGAAGTGACAACGACAAACCTTCCAAAACTCAGATCACTTGCAAGAGGGTGAGGAAACACAGCCACAGGAGGTGATGTAATAAGTCTCTTGTGAGCCCCTACATAAAAAATAAAAGGCAGCTATACGGCACCCAGCAAGGAAATATGCCCAAGAATTACAGATGTATTACATGCTCAAACTAAAAGTGAGAATGGATACACAATCCAAAATTTGAACTAAGAATTTGTAACATAGTACATAGCAAATAAAATGTTAAAAAATAAATCTGGAAACTAATTGACGAGGACATTGCATTAACATATTTTATTATGCTTTGTTTGATGGAGTTTTAATTATTTTATGTTTATTTTGGTTTGTATTAACAGACATGATTTTTTCACCTTCTAGGGTTTGTCTTTTGGCCTTCAAGTTCTCCTCCTTTCATCTTCTAGGGTTGTGTTAATTTCTCTATTCAAAGCCTAGTATTGAAACCTAGAAACAAAGATGATCACATTATTGAATGAAAATGACTTTTATCCTTCAATCCTTCTTTTTCTCCACATCTTCTTATCTTTTTTCCAACTTCTTCTTTATCGTCTTTCCCTAAATCTATTGATTTTTTTTTATTCCTTTTCTTCTATTTCTAGTGTTGGTTGGTTCTACGTCACTCTGCCGAAATTAGGGAATGTATAACAGCAAATGGTCAATATAAGAGAATGAATAGTCCAATGATCTTCAGGAAAAAAAGGAAGTTGAAGATGATTCAGGAATAATGCGAGAATAAGAGCATATCAAGTGGTAGTTTATCAGCAAACCCAGACAGGATAATAGCAAAGTGAGGAGATGATAAGGTAAGTAGACACCAGTGTATTCTATCTCAATGCACTAATGACAAATAATGGAAAAGAGGAGCTTTGGTAGTAAAATAATATGATGAGAAACGATAGCCCATCACCATTGTTTTAGCAGAAACAGCTTTAAAACAAAATACTAACTAAAAAATCTGACCTGCTATAGCTGCAAGAGTCATATCGTCAGAGTATCCACCATCTTGAAGTCCTGTTACCACCCCAAAGCGATCATATCTAAAATCATCAGCATGCATCTGCAAATAACCTAAATAATTATGAATTTTATACATACAAGCAGAGCTTATGAAATAGAATCAAGTACTTGCCATCATGCACCCGCCCCAAAGAAAAAATGTTCTCCCACCAGTGGCAAAACCCATTGAACAAGGCTGCAAAATTTTAATAGCAAAAGAATTAATGAGCCATAGACTATTTTAAAATTGAAAAGGAAAAGGCTCAAATGTCAGAGAGACATACAGAAATTAATGTGAAAACATGTCACATGAGCTATACCCTAATGTAATAAAACCCAAGAATGAAAATCAAAGACAATGTCTTACCATATGATATTCGTAGATGCAGTAACTCCCTAAACTCCCCGAAGGTAAATCAAGAGGATAACCAGTTTGGATAAATATCTGATGTTTTCATAATGTTTCAAAACATAAAAACTATAATTAGTATGAATTGGAAAAAAAACAAGTAGTCCTTGAAAACAGTCATATAGAGGAAGATTTATTTCAGTAGTGCAGAAAAGATAAATTATATTCACAAAATTCTGCTCATCAATACATAAAGTGGTTGGGCAAAAAACTCATACATCGGGATTCTTTTCCATCTCTGCAGTGAGGGCTCCGATTGACCCTGGGTGAAGCCTAACATCATCATCTAGAAACAGTACGTACTTGCTATCTTTATGCATTTTCTCCACACCAACCTGCAAAGACAAAAGGATTTTCAATTTAACATTGCATTAGCACGTGAAAGAAAATGGGAGAGCTCTATCTATCTAATTGGTGCAGGCACTATTATGTGAAGAAAGACTCGGGAGTAAGTAAAAGGAAGGATTTCTACACATGCTTTTGTTGAAGGACTCAAAAGATTTTTGAAGCCGGTCACCTACCAACTGATTGTGAATTTTCTGACTGCAAGTTGTTGACAAACCAGCGACCACAATCTTAGCATCAACTACATCCTGAGCAATGTTGAGATGAGTTAGGAGATCCCTCAACACCAACCGATGCATGAACAACCAAACTTAAATCGTGTTTGACAGTAGACAAGAATGAAGAGGAATACTTGTGACCGAAAATGAGCTTTCACATACCTTAAAATCAGATATTAACCGTGACACAGCATAGTAAGCAGGGTCTTCAGTACTTTCCACCATAAAAAGAAACTCTAAAGGACCTCCATAGAGAGATGTGACCTGCATTTACAATCCAGCGGCCAAGAATTAGTTTCTCAGATACTTCGCAAAAGACCAAAACAATAAAGATGCATATTAAAGGCTGCAATATTTTTCCATCATCCTAGCCTAGCCCGATCATCAGGATCAGTAAAGAGAAGATTTGAACTCAATTAAGTTCCATGGTAGATACCCATGAGTCAGTTCAAGAGAATTTTATTAAAGAAAGAAAATACATAAACATCCAGAAAATAACAAAGACAAGGACGACTGGAATAAGACGTCAAAGAACACTAGCATCGAACAGAAAACTAAAATGTGCTATCAGTTACTTTATTACTTTAAATAGGAGACTAAAAAAAAAAATCTAACTCTTATAAACTTCACCTGGCTTCTCCAATTATGTAAATTGTGCTCTCCAAATCCTTTCAAAGGCATAATAACTGTCACTCTAGGTAGATTAGCCTGATTAGAGTGCTCAAGTTCGTTGATATCGTGACAAATAAAAGCAAAGCTATTTCCAACTCGCATACTCTCGTTCATCCGTGCAATCTCTCTGTTTCTGTAATGAAAAATAAGAGAAATGCAATAAAATTCTCAAAAGCAACTTAAAATTCCAACGCTATATGAGCAGAATATGATACAGAGATATTTGTGAGCTAGAGCTAAATCTCTTCCGCGTAGATTATATTACCTGACATAAGCAGCACAAGCCCACCCAATCGCAAGAGTTAGGCAGATAATGCAGCCCTATAAAGAAAAAACGAAATTTTTGAGATTCTCTTAGATGATAAAGAACTATCATCACCTAAGAAACTATTTCAATATTGTCACTATAATTTTAAACAGGGAAGAAAGGGATGAATAAACAGGTTGTTACCACATAAAAAGATACGAATCTTACAAAGCTTCATCAATAAAGGACTTGAGAATTGGTTCCAAACAACTAGGACAGGAACCAAGCTAGCCAAACTGGAGCTAGAATGCAAAACATATTATGAGTATTTGTCTAATAAACATTTTTTTGCCTTTATAACGCACAAATGCCCTTACATTAACAGCCTCTGTAAGCAATAAAATCCAATGTCGTTTCAAATAACTAAAAGGCATATAGCCCGAAGGATTATTATTTTCTAGCAAAATTCTCGTAGTCTCTAGTACAATGGAAAAGAAAAACATAACTAGAAAGATTTGACGATAATGAAAGAAGAATTCAGCTCCCAGAAATCTTTTTCAGTAAATTACGAATCAGCAATCATCATAAACAAACTAACACTTAGCAGTAGGAAAAGAAAACAAGGACAAAAAAATCCAAAAGAAGCTCAATTTTCTTAAAATAATAAAAAAGACTCAATTCAACTGACGGTTCAAAGCCGTAAGTAAATCTAATTGAATTGAATTCAAACACGCAAAAGTAACAAATATAAAAAAAAAAAAAAATTGAATAATCCAGCATTGGAAAAAACAGAAATGGATCTGTATGAAGTAAGAAGAGACTCAACAAACCTGGATCTGAAAGAAAACAGCAACGGGACTGCAGAATGCTCTGCTGGAAGAGAAGATGAAGGAATCGAGAGCGTCCATCCCCGGCATTGTCCCCTTTCCTTCGAACTCCTACAGAAATGGGGAGGAGCGCAAACAAACCAATAGTTCGAACGAAGACTCAGATCGCCATAGACGATGAAGCAGAGCACCAAAAACACAGAGAGGAAGAAAGAGAAAGGAGGGAGACAGACAGACCGCGGAATTTTATATTTGGAAGACAGGGTATGGGCTCGTCATTGACCACACAACGTAATAATTCTCTGAGGGAGAGGACGAATCGTATATGAGGCGAAGAGGGAGAGACCGTTGGATGTGGTTGGCTATTTATATAGCAAGAATGAGAGCGTGCGAAGTTGAGCGTGCGGATTCGGTAGAGATGCTACCTCGCGATCCGAATCTTCTTCGTCCGCTGTGGGTCCTTTCTTTTCCATGATCATCATATTACCCGACCGAGACTCTCAATTGCAATCAAAACATAATTAATTTTACCAACCTTAATTAATTACTACCCGTTAATAAGTGACACCAAAATACTCGTAATGCATTGTTAGACTGTAAAATTAGAGCATAGATAAAACATTACCCGAAGAGAAAATCACAAAAACAAAACACCGAAATTTAAAGTAGGAAAACTCTACCAAGAACAAAGCGAAAATCCACCAATAGAGATCGAGTTACATCTAAGTTTTGCGACTCAACCAACTCTAGACAGACTAACTAAAGAACCATTTTGACACACCCTAATGTGAATCAGGTTATTTCAACTCCAACTGCTGGAATAGTGAGACTTCAAAGCAGTTAAAACGTTTCGTAACTAAAAGAAACTACTTTGAGAAGGAACTTAAGGTGGGCCTGGGAATTACCATAGCCCCACCGCATAAACCGGGAGAGTGCACTCCCAAGCATGGTCCGGGTTTAATTGATAAGATAAGATAGCATGTTTCCCATAAGATGAGGATGGGCATAGATAGAACTCAAGATTGCAGCGGTGCCCAACTCACATGGGTTTTGCCAGCTACAATTTCAAAACAGCATGTGAAAATTGCAGAGCAATAGCTGCAGATGTTTAAGATTTATGAGCAAAAGCTAATAATTTTCTTGATTAATAGTCTTCATTTTTCATGACCAAGCTTGAGAAGCCACTCTCCCAATCAACTAAGTGCAAGTTAAGTCGTGTAGAGACAAACACAGAACAAAACCAAGATCTAGGATTGAAATTGCAAAATATAAGATTCTTCTCCTGTTTCTCAGACAAACAAAGAGCATCCTTTATTTTTACGAGGAAAAATGAAAGGAAAGCCAAAATGGGAAGCACTCTTTAGAAATGATAAGATGAGAAAAATATTAGATAAGAGAAAACAATGGAAAGTACAGTGAAACAACTGGAAAAACTAGTCATTGAAATTTTCTTCAACATGGTTTTCATTTTTGTAATAGTTTCCAGCTAAGTGATGAAGAAGCACACCTGCTGCAACGCTGACATTCAAGCTCTCCACGGCTAAAAACAATCGAAAATCTTCTGCAGAGGACTTCTTCGTTTCAATGGCTTCTGCATTTTCAGCTTCCTCTTCATTCTCATCCATCGGAATATTACCAGGGATTCTAACAAGCTGCGTGCAAGACCTCTCGACCAAAGGCCTTAAACCAGTTCCTTCACTTCCCAAAACTAAAACAGTAGGTGGACCAGCAGACACCTCTTTCAAAGGAATTGCTTTTGATGACACAGAGCCTCCGAGTATTCGCCAGCCATTTTCAGCCGAGGATGTTAAGAATTGCATCATGTTTTTGCAATATCTAAGCTCCATGAGCTCCAGTGAGCCTGCGCTTGCTTTGCTCACAACGCCGCTTAGAGGTGCAGAATTCTTCGCACAAAGCACAACTCCAGATGCTCCAAAAAAGTAGGCAGATCTTATAATTGCACCCAAATTCTGAGGATCTGTCACTTCATCCAGCGCAACCCAAACTGAGCCTCCATCTTCTTCCACAGAAACTGGGTCCAGTTCTTTTATCTGAACCATCTCTAATGGAGAAGCATCGAGAACAAGACCCTGATGTGGACGATTATCAGAAATCATGTTAAGATCATGCTTTGACACTTCTTTTATTGTCAATACATTTTCCTCCGCCATTTTCACTACTTTTTCAAACCCCTTTTTGTCTTTCTTTTTCCGATTGTTAGTACTCAATTCAAGTCCTTCTTGAACATATAAAGCATAGAACTCTCTCCGGCCTGCAGACATTGCTGCCAGAACTGGACCAACCCCGTAGATTCCTTCGCCAATCATCTTGGGTATGGTGGATTCAGTGGCCTCCTTCCATGTCTTCTTACCCCAACTTTCCTGTTGATTCCACCTCCGGACCTGAGATCTCTGAGGTGCTGCTTTTACATCCTCCATTTCATTGAATCGATATTTTATCTTATCCCATCTTGGGTCAGCAGTGGCCTCGATTTCATCTTGCTGTACTTCTTCATCACCTTCATTCCTCTCAATATATTTCCTTTTCTGATCCTCCACCATCTCTGCTTCTCCATTCGCATTTGCTTTACTAGTGCCTGTTTTAGTTAAATTCTCTGCTGACAACTCCCAAGCAGAACGAGTGCTCTTAGATGGTGATCTTTCCAAAGTTCTTTTAGATTCTTTCCATGAGGACTTATTTTCCGATTTCTCCCACTTCTTCTCCGAATTGTTTGGAGAGGATCGACCGTTAAACCTGGCAGTTGTTTCTTCCCCAGACGAAGGTAATTTCTCCAAAAATTTTCTTCCTCTATCTCCTTTTCCTTTTAACCAAGGAAGTGCTTCCCCTCCTCTACTACCTCTGCTAACTTTCTGGGGGAAAGCCGTCGAAAAATTTCTAGCATTCATCAAAATTTCCGGAAAACTACAACTTACCTCAGATGAAAACTTCACGAGAAACATCGGGTAGCCCTTCAAATGAGAGCTAAAACTAGGGTTTATCGGGGGTTTAGAGCACGAGTCTGAGCAGCAAGAATGAGAGCTTAAAATGTGGAATGGTTTGCAGCAGATGGAACCCGAAGAAACCCTGATACCATTAGGCAATGCCTGGCTTTTAGACAAATTGGAGTAAACCGAATGCATCTGAAACGAACAACCCAGAAATAAATGACGGGTTTCAGAAATATCCAGAAGCTGAACCAGGAAGTGAGACCTCAGAGAAGAATGCGGAGGCGTAATCCGGATGCAGGTTCAACGCCACCCATTTGGAAGAGGAGAACACAGATTGGGTAGGGTTTCCTGCGGAGCTAAGCGAGCTGTCCCTCGACCCTCTGCTTCATCCCTTCAACTCCCTCCAGAACCAAAATAAGGTTTATAATTTAATATTTTCAATTAATTCTAATTATTTTTTTCTCTTACATAAAAGCTTTATTATTATTTTTAATCCATGATAAATAATTTGAATTATTATCTAGAATCTGATGTAAGAAATAAGATTATTACGTAAATAATTATAAAAATGACAAATAAGTTGGTCGAACTGAGCCGAGTCAGTAGTAATTCGGCTCACTGAGTCTAACGAGTTAAAAGAATCGAGCCTAACGATGCAGCTTGAAAAAATTTCAACTCGAGACAGCTCGTGGGCACAAGTTAAATGAGTTGAAGCGAACAGACTCAACTAGCCTAACGAATCAAGCGTAAATAAATATTTTTAACTTATATTAATATAATATAAGTTTTTAAAATTTTTTTATTAAAAATTATAATAAATATGAAAAATTATATATTAACAATATTTATTTATTTAATTTAAAAATTAATTATATTAATACATATTAAATTAAATGTATTTATAAAAAAATATTTGAAACTATTTAATAATAAATATTAAATAAATATCAGATATAAAAAAAATTAAAATTTAAAAAATTACATATTTAAAAAATATAAAAAAAAGTAATTAAAAATAATTTAACATATTATATAATATAATATATTAAATTAAAAAAAATAAAAGAACAGAGAAAGGTACAACCCTTCTTTTGTTTCTGTTTATACGAGAGCACCGCCAACAGAGGGAGGAGAGAGAGAGAGAGTCGCAATTGCGAGGGAGAAGAGAGAGTTTCGATTGTTCGATCTCTATTTTCGATAAAACTAATTTTATTACATTACTCTTGAGATTTTTTACCTTTTTCATTAACAAATCTCGAAGGTCAATCGATTATTTTTTTTCAATTTTTTGTTGAATATTTAGGGTTTGTTTTCGCCTAAAAAAATTGATCAATCGATCGAAAATCACAAGGAGAACTGGGGGCTGGGTGCTGGGCGGACGAGCCAGCTGGCGAACCTTGCCTGCCGGTCCAATGAGTCGGCCCATTAGCCGACTCGTTTGGTTTGATCTGTGGCGGATTTGCGAGCCCGATTCCTGGAATAGGCTTGGCTCGCGACAACCCGCCCATTAAACATTTCTACATAATTATACAATTATTTAATTTTTTTGAAAAAAAATAGAAAATATTTTATTTTACAAAATGATAGCCTTAAATTTTATTATGCTAAAAATATTATGATATTATATTTTTTTAAGGTAAAATATCTATTCATTTGTGTAAACCTCGATTCAATTTGCTTGTTTTGTTGGAATTCTTACTACGACGTACCGCTATACGAAGACAATAACTTTGCGAGTGTGGGGTTCAATTTATACTACTAAGGTAAACAATCGCACATAATTTAAAATAGTAAAAAATATATGATTTATAAGTAGAATTTTTATTTATACATAATGTAACATGTTTTAAGCTAACTCTAAGAATATATTCGTGCGGGATTCGACTTATAAAAAATAATTTTGTAGTGTGATGACTAAAAATGTTATATTTATATTTATATTTTGTTTCTTAGAAAGTCTTTACGTCAACTTTCGTTAATAAGCATTCTATTTATCCATATAGTCTGGACGTGAGCAGCAAATTAAATTTGATAAAATTGGTTTGGTTTAATCATTTTAAAGTAAACCAAAAAAGAACCAACCGGTTCTCAAATTTTAACTTGTATTTTAATTGCACGCATTGGAGTGGATAAGAGATGTTTAAAGAACGGGCTAGAGTTCGGCTTGCTACTGTAGCGAGCCAAGCCGAGCTTAGCTTGGTCCCATGAAGCGAGCCAAGCCGAGTTCGGAGGTTGGGCTCGCAAGGTTGCCAAGGACCGATATAAGCAGTCCCCAAACAAGTTGACCAACGAGTATGCTCATTGGTTTGGCAGGCAAAGCTCGCAATTTAAAAAACAATTCGAGTTATTTTTATTATTCACCGATAGTGAAGTGTTTGAAAATTTTATGAAAGAATATGCTACTTCTAGTTTTAAATGTGTGCATAGAAGTACTGCGAGAAATAATATTATTAAAATATTTATAGACACGAAAAATTAATTAATTATATTTTTTCAAATGCTCATTCAATATCTATTTGCATTACTTCTTATTTATGAATAGCACGTAATGTTATTGGTTATATAGTTGTAACATCTCATTTTATTTATGAATCTTGATAATTAAATTAAAAAACCGTCTATAAATTTATTATGACAATATTACAAAAATATTCTATTAAATATAGAATTTTTAGTATAACTCTTGATAATATTAGTATTAATGATGTTTCTATTTGTCAATTTAAAGATTATTTACGATTACATGTTACTCATGGTTCTTTTTTTCATATGAAATGTATGTGTCATATTTTAAATTTAATTGTTAAAGATGGTATGTTACATATTTCATCTCATATTGAATTAATTAGGTCCACAATTTCTTATATTATTGGATCTGATTTGAGATAACAAGAATATAAATATTTTTGTAGAACTCCTAAACTTAAACCAATAAAATTAAAAACTGATGTAGATAATAGGTGAAATTCAACTTATTTGATGTTACAAAATACTAAGCTATATTGGCAAGTTATTTGTGTTTTTATTAATGATACGACGCAAAGTATTAACTTTGATAACTATAGTTGTGATAGTATTAATATTTTTTTTTTATTTTTTAAAACTTTTTTATGATGCTACAAATCAATATTATTGAATTTATTATCTCAATTCTAATATTATTCTTCCTATTTTTGTAGATTTAATATGTAATTTTGTCAAATATCGACTAGTAGATAAATTTAGTAATATTCTTAATAAAATGGAAACAAAATTTAAAAAATATTGGCATAACATTCCTCTTATTTTTTTGTTATGCATGCATGATGAATTCAAAATTTAAATTAAAAACAATATGTTTCATGCTCAATAAGATTTATACAAATTTATGTATTGCACATTTAATTACTAGTGATGACATAACAAATGGAGTTGTTAATTTATATGCTTCTAATTAAACAAAATATTCCAATGTTAATCGTTATTATTAACGACCTTCGCATGCCGAGAGTTATCCTAGTAGTAGCGGTAGTGGTGGTAGTAGTTTTAATTAATAATATAGTAGTGATAATATATGGAGTGAATTACAAACTGAAAATTATTATACATCTTTTACAAATGAATTCAATATTTATTTTGAAGTTTGTTATCAATTTTCTCGAGATGAGAATTTCGATATTTTAGATTAGTGAAAAAGATATTCTACCACATATCCTATTATTTCTATAATGGTATATGATCTACTAACACTTCTTGTTTCTACTATAGCATCGGAATCTGATTCTAGTACAAATGAACATGTTTCTGATGAACGAAGAGTAATACTTATACCAGACCTTGTGCAGGCGCTCATTTGTATCAAATATTGAAATGACGCCAAGACGAGAAATCAACAACAAAATGACGAAATTTTTGAGAAGTTTACGATTTGGATATTGAAGACTAGAAGTTTTTTTTATTGAATTTTTTTTGCAATTTGAAGTATTTTTTTTCTAATTTGTAATTTTTTTCAAATTTATAATTTTTTTTTTTCAAATTCTAATTTCTTTTTATATGTCAAAATATTTTTAATAATTTTATGTGATATTTTTTATTGAATAGTATCAAATAATTTTTTTAATTAATATATTCAATTTTATATACTTTAACATAACTACTTTTTAGATTGAATGAGTAAATATCGTTAGTATAAAATTTTTAATACTTACAATTTTAAATGAAAATTTTTAACAAACTTATAATATATTAATATAAGATGAAAATATTTATATACGCTCGGTGCTTCAAGATTCGTTGATCCGGCTCGGTCTTGGTTCGTTTAATTCATGGCTCGCAAACAGACTGAGTTAAAATTTTTTGAGACTGGTTTATTAGGCTCGGCTCAGTAGACTTAGCTCGTTTAACTCGTTAGGCTTGGTGAGCCGGACTAATTGTCAATCATGTGTAAAATGTCAAAAAAAATTACAAATTGAAAAAAAATACTTCAAAATTTAAATTACAATGCTAATCTTCAACATTCAAAATTTTAAAGTTTGCAAGTATTTTGTTATCTCGTTGTTGGTTTTTTGTAATGGCGTCGTCCCAATTATTCATTAAAATGAGTACTTCCACGAAATCAGGTGCAAGTAATCATTGACGTTCATCGTACACACGTCCAGCTGTACTAAAAGCAAACTCTAATGCTACGGTAGAGACTGTAGGTTTTAGTAGATCATGTACCATTATAGAAAAAATATGATATATGGTGGAAAACATTTTCTATCAATTTAAAATATCAAAATTTTCTTCACGAAAAAATTGATTTCGATTATCAAAATAAATATATAATTCATTTCGCATAGAATTAGAGTAAATATCCGTATGTAATTGATCCCAAATATCATGAATACTAAATTGTAAACTTACAATATTTCCACAACCACTACTTGAATTAGCATGTGAAAAAACACGTGAATAACTATACAAGAATAATATAAACTAACAATTCTGTTAGTTATTTAATCGGTAGAAAGTAAAGAAATAGTATGTAAATTATTAGAAATTTTATTAATCATGAGACATACTCTTCCTAATTTGTATCTAGAATGCATTATACATGCATAACAAAAAATAGAAGGAATGTCAAGGTAATATTTTTTAAATTTGTTTCTATTTTATTAATTATATCTCTAATCTATTTATCGATATTGTGCAAAATTACCGATTAAGTTTATAAAAATTGAGAGAACAAGATAAAAAATGTGATAATAAATTCCCGAACATTCATTTGAAGAGCATCATAAAATAGTTTTAAAAAATCAAGAAATATATCAGCTACATCGCAACTACATTTATCAAGATTAATACTTGGTGTTTTCTCATTAATAAAAGCACAAATAACTTGCCAATATGACCTAGTAGTTTCCAATATTAAATAAGTAGAATTTCATCTATTATCTAAATCTGTTTTTAATTTTTGTGATTTAAGTTGGACAACTTTATAAAAATCTATATATTCTTGTTATCCAATTATATAAGAAATTTGATTTAATTAATTAAATATAAGGCGACATATATATCATATCATCTTTAATAACTAAATTTAAAATATACAAACACATCTCATATGGAAAAGAGAATCGTGAATAGTATATAATTGAAAATAATTTTTAAAATGAAAAATAACAACATCATTAATACTAGCATTATCAAATGTTATGTTAAATATTTTATCTCGAATATAATATTCTTGCAATATCGTTACAATATATCTATAAATAGTAATACAAGAGTGAAAATATTTACAATTACGAAATCCTAATATTTTTTATGTAATTGCCAAAAGTCATCACTAAAATAAGAAGTTATAATGACATAGCGTATAAAATTACGTGCATCCAATAAATACGAGGTGATACAAATAGACATTGAAAATGTGCCTATAAAAAATGAAAGTAAACATTTTAATAATATCATTTTTAAAAGTAATTCATTTATCATATTATTAAACATTTTAATAATATCATTTTTAGTTGTACTTGTAGTAACACGTTTAAAATTAAAAGTAGCATACTCTTTCATAAATTTTTTAAATTTATCACCATCGGTGAACGTTAAAGGCAACTCATATTGTGTTATAAGTTTTGCTATTAATTCTCTCATTTATTTTGTTAATACAAAAAAATAATACTACCATTAGCATTCAATGAGCGTTGTGTAGGGTTTACAACTTGGTCGTTTAAATAATATTTTTTATAATGCCTACCGAGTGTGCTAATTGAACTACCAAAAATATATGCATAATTTTTAATACAATAGTTGTATTGAGCTCTAGATTTTACTTTTTCATCAATTTTAATTTATTTCATTACAAAATGTTTTCATATTTAAAACGTTTTATTTCTTTTTTTTGAAGTGATGAAGTTAATGTTTGTGCAAATGATTACCCTATTGAAAATACATTATTTATTTTTCTAATTTCCTCAATATCATCATCAATATTATAATTACGTTGATCCATAACTATTAAAAATAATTTTTTAAAGTAAATTTCAAATAAGAAAATGATACAAAAAATCCAATTGATCAACAATAATTTGTTGGTGGTGTGAGTTTGTGATCACCTTCACGTATGCGAAACCTATAAAAAAATCACACAAAAATATTAAATCATAAAACTAATATTATCAACAATTTACAAATTTATTAATTAAATAAACTGCAATACACACCTTATTGAATGAATGGAAAAAATGTGAAATTGAAAAAAAAAAAAAACAAAAGATATCAATTGAACAATAAGCACTAAAATTTGCAAGTACAAGTGAAAAAAAAGTTGATGAAAAAATGAATAAAAAATTAGATGTATTTATAAAAGCGCAAGAGAACAAGTGTTGCAAGTTTGCAACCGTCAAAATGCAACGGTCAAAATATTGACCGTTGCACTTGCAGCTTGCTTGCTGGTAGTTGCAACTCGCAAGCAAAGCAAGTAGCAACGGTCAACATTTTGACTGAAGCTACATGTTTGACGCTTGCAACTTGCACATCTAACTGGAAAGGGGTAGGGGACACGTGCTGACTGCTGAGTCAGCACTCAGTCCTCACTTTTCAGAATTCAGAAAGGAGAGACGAGAACCGAGAACAGAGGGGGGGGGGGGGGGGGGAGAGAGAGAGAGAGAGAGAGAGAGAGGTCGGTTGTCGATCGATCGGACGTCGATCTCATTGATTTTGGTCTCAAAATGTCTATCTCGCTATGATCAAGAACTCTTGTGAAGAAAGTTTTTGCCATAAGTCGATTTTTCTTTCAAATTTCTCCTCCGAATGTTAGGATTTTCTGTTTTGAGAAATTTTCGTTTTTCACCAAAAAAATTCCATTAAATTTAGGATTTTTGTATGTTTAAGTTGGAAATGTTGTTTAGAATGTTTCCCAGGCACATATCGGAGGAAAGAGTTGCCAAAACGGAGAGAAATCGCGGGCGAAATTGCTACGGTTTCGGCGCTGCGATGATTGCGGACGGTAATCGACCTAGGGAGAAGGGGGCTTGTAGGCCACAAGGTGGGCTCGCGAGCCAACAAGGTAGCTTCTTTGGCTCGGTCCCTAGCGAGCTCACGAGCCCATGAGGCTGGGCTCGATTTGACCCGTCTCTTAGGACCAGGCCAGACTCAGCGTGCTATAGTAACAAGCTGAGCCAAGCTCGGCCCGCTACTGTAGCAGACTGAGTGGGTGGCTGGCAACTTTACAAAAGTCTCTCTCACTCTCTCTCAAATGCAAAGTCAATTGGTTTGTGAAAGTCATATAAAGACAATGATGATGGCCAAATATCATGAAAATGGTATAATCTTACATTACTAGAAAGTGGTAGAGGTGAAATTCAAATCTCATTTCTTCCTGCATGTTTCATACGTAGAGTTTTTTTCTCATTCTAGTACAATATACTTTTAGATGAAATTCAAGAACAATATGTTTCCAGCACGGTTCTGAAACTTTAGCACTCAATTTGATTTGTTGATCGTGACAAGGTGGTTGAGTTAAAAAAGGAACAAAACAGAAAGATTAATCAACTTCGCAAGCATTTGTCACGCTGCTAATGTATTTCTAAGTAATTGTAGTCTTATTTTTGTATAGAGATGACAAATTAGCCAACCGAGTTGAGTTAAGCCGAGGTAGAAGTAATTCGGCTCACCAAGCCTAACGAGTTAAACGCATCGAGCCTAACCTAATGACCTATCTTGAAAAAATTTCAACTCGAGTTTTCTCGCGAGCCACGAGTTAAGCGAAAGGAGTCGAGTCGAATCAAAGAGCCTAACGAGTCGAACATATATAAATATTTTCAACTTATATTAAGAGCCTAACGAGTCGAACATATATAAATATTTTCAACTTATATTACTATAATATAAGTTTTCTAAAAAATTCATTTAAAATTATAATAAGTATTAATAATTATATGTCAATGATATTTATTCATTTAATTTATAAATTAGTTACATTAAATTATATAAAATTAAATGTATTAATAAAAAAATTATTTGAGACTATCCAATAAAAAATATCATTAAAAATATTTTGACATATAAAAAGAAATTAGAATTTGAAAAAAATTACAAATTCGAAAAAAAATTACAAATTTGAAAAAAAAATTACTTCAAATTATAAAAAAATTCAATAAAAAGAATCTATAGTCTTTAACATCCAAAATCGTAAACTCCTCAAGAATTTTATCTTCTCGTTGTTGATCTCTCGTCTTGGCGTTATTTTAATATTTGATACAAATAAGCGCTTCTACAAGGTTCGGTGCAAGTCTTCCTCTTCGTTCATCATAAATACGTCCACTTGCACTAAAAGTAGATTATGATACTACAGTAGAAACATAATCTGTTAGTAGATCACTTGCCATTATAGAAAGAATAAGATATGTAATAGAATGTCTTTTCTACCAATCTAAAATATCAAAATTATTCTCTCGAGAAAGTTGTAATGAGTTTCAAAATAAATATTGAATTCATTTGTAAAAGAAGTAGAATGATTTTTAGTTTGTAATTCATGCCATATATAATCAGTATTATATTGTTGACTAAAATTACCACCACCACCACCACCACCACCACCATTACTACTACTAGGATAACTCTCGGTATGTGGAGATTGTGAATTATAACGATTAACATTTGAATATTTTGTTTCATAAGAAGCATATAAATTAGCAACTTCATTTATTATGTCATAATTAGTAATTAAATGTGCAATACATAAATTTGTAGAAATCTTATTGAGCATAAGACATGCTCCTTTTAATTTAAATATTGCATCTATGATGCATGCTCTTTTTAATTTAAATATTAGATCTATGATGCATGTATAATAAAAAATAAGATGAATGTTATGTTAATATTTTTAAAATTTTGTTTTCATTTTATTAAGAATATTACTAAATTCATCTACTAGTTGATATTTTATAAAATTACATGTTAAATCTACAAAAATAGGAAGAATAATATTATGAGTGAGATAATAAATTCTAGAATATTAATTTGTAGCATTATAAAGAAGTTTTAAAAAATCAAGAAAGATATTAGCAATATCACAACTATATTTGTTAAGATTAATACTTTGTCTTTTATCATTAATAAAAACACAAATAACTTGTCAATATAGCCTAACATTTTGTAACATCAAATAAATTAAATTTCACATATTATTTACGTCAATTTTTAATTTTTTTTGTTTAAGTTGGGTAGCTCTACAAAATTTTTTTATATTTTTATTGTATCAAATTAGACCAAATAATATAAGAAATTACGTACCTAATTAATTCAATATAAGGTTAAATATATAACATATCATGTTTAACAACTAAATTTAAAATATGAAACACACATTTCATGTGAAAAAGAGAACCACGAGTAACATCTAATTGTAAATAATTATTAAATTGAGAAATAACAACATCATTAACACTATCATTATCAAAAGTTATGCTCAAAATTCTATCTTTAATAAAATATTCTTGTAATATTGTCATAATAAATTTATAAATGGTGGTGGCAGAATAAAGATATTTATAATTATAAGATTTTAAAATTTTTTATTTAATTGTCAAAATTCATCAATAAAATGAGGTGTTACAATTATATAACTAACAATATTACGTGCACTCAATAAATAAAAAGTAATATAAATAGACATTAACAGACTACTTGAAAAAAATATAATTAATTTATTCTTCATATTCATAAGAGATCTTGAGAGTCACATTCGAGCAGTAAGGAAGGAAAAAGAGTTTAAACAATATAATTGTGAAGGTAAAGATAAGAATCTTTTGAGTAGAAGATTGTAAAAGACGAAAAATACAAAAAGTCGCTCGATGAGCAAACAAATTTTAGTGGTTTTGAGATAAAATTGAACCGAACCAAACCAAACCAAACCAACCAAAATTGAAATAGAAAAATTAAGTTCTATTTCGATTTATTCATATCATAAAAAGTTAGAACGAAATCAATTCAATTTTATTTCAATTTGGGTTGGAACTCAATCAACATGCCCAGTCTTACCTGAACGTAAAGGACTTACGTTGAACCAAGTTTAGTCGTGTTAGCTTGATATTACTTTAGGAAGAACAATTTTCCCCATACTAAATGGGCTTCAAAAACCCATATTAAGACTATAGCTACATGACATTGGGCCCGCCCCACTCTTTAGGCCTAGATGTTCTAAAGATTACCTGTTGCCTAATCCATATCCTCCTGATCTAAAAGAGGAGAAATGATTGCTTTTCTTTTAATCATTTTCAAACTTTTTTAATTGCCAAATCGTGTCTGTTCTTAAAAGGGAGTTTGACCTTTTTTTTTTATTTTCCTTTAATCGTTCTTATCATAAAATTTTTCGGATCTGTTTCCGTCTTTTCCCATCTTTCCCTTCTCTGTATTTTGTTGTCCACGGAGAAACGACAATTGCAGAGTTGTTTGGTCATTGCTCGACTTTCCTTTCTTCTTTTATGGCCTAGTGTTTTCTTCTTCTTTCTCTGGTATTTTCTGTTTTCTTCCTCTCTTCGCGTTCACTAGGGTGATTGATTCTTTGTTTCTGTTGATCTGATTGGTGTAGTCTTCTCTTTTTTCATTTTGTTTTACGTTGTTTTGGTATTTTCTCTCTTCTTTTTCTTATGTTCGCATCCGTTGGGGCTTGCGAATCTAATTCCTGGGCTCGGCTCGGCCTGCCTCATGGGACCGGACTAGCCTCAACCTGTTACTATAGCAAGTCGAGCAGACAGGCTGACTCATAAAGATCTCTATCTTTGTATTTTTAAGTTGTTTCTTTTACATTTAGATTGTATAATTAAAAGGGGTTTTTCAAATAGAGAGTGTGTTTGTGGGGTTTTCATAACTTTTTTTGAGGAGGCCTTATCTAAATCTAATTAACTAGTTAGATCTTGCATTAAAACATATATCATCATATATGATTAATATCAGGTTTAGTTTCTAATTTTACACTTTAATCTTACTTCTTTACGTGGTATTTATGTACCACTCATTAATTAATGTAATTATTAAGATAAATTATAAATAGTTAAAATAAAATATTAATATGTACCTATTAATTGACGATACGTGAGGAATTGAGATTTAAAGCGTAGAATTACAAGATACACCTACTATTAGGTCATAAAATAATATATATGGGTTCGCTCAAAGTAATGCTTCAGCGTGGGGGGGTTTTAAAATATTTATTAACTTTATTAATATTCCAAGTAAGCACTAATAGGTTGTGTGACAATTGAGTACGAAAATAACCTCCCACGTATAATATATGAGTAATGTGAGATTTATTTTATAATTTTACATTTTAATCTTACTTCATGATATAATTTTTACATGTCACTGATTAATTGATATAATTGTTAAAATAAATTATAAATAGTTAAAATAAAATATTAATTACATCAATTATCGAGCAAGATGGTAAAATTGAGTGTAAAATTAAAATATACATGTGATATTAGGTCATAAAATAATAATAATATATGAGGGTCCTGCCAAAGTAACGCTCTAAGTTCTAACCTAAGTATTGACGTAATTGGGTAGGAAAATGACCCCCCAAATCCTTTCAAAATCTCTGACTAATCATTCTTTTCCTTTATTCTTGATCCCTTTAACGACTGCTAGCTTTCTTGCAATCTAATCCTCTCCCAAATTCCTGTGTTTCCTCAATAACGTACTTCTTTTTCACTAATTGAGATTGATTATGGAAGGTTGTTGACTATTTTCCCTTTATTTTTGACTATTTGAACACTCCAACCATGATTACGCCTTTAATCTTCGATCAATTGATGCATAAATATGTTTTGGAAGTAGAATAGGTGGGTACAATTGATGCATAGTAACATTGCGAAATGATGTGATTTTTATATAATAATGTGACGATAAATATCGTTGTGACAAGGGGTGTCATGGTAAGTGTTACTTTACTAGTGTCGTGTAATTTGTTACACGACGTTGATTTAATAGAATAATACAAAGTCAAACTCATAATAAAATTCTTTATGCTTTGATTTGTACCTGCGTTTTGTTCGTTAATACAAGATATAATTATGTCAATTATATAATACAATTGAAAACATGGATGTTAACCATGCAAAACCAGATTTTCTTCGCCGACTACATTTTTCAACTGGCTATTCTGGTTGCAGCATGATGGTAACATGTGAGAGCAGCCATGTACCCATTCTATATCGTTTGAATACGATTGAAGTGAGTTATTCATGAATAAGATCAATCTCTAAACTAGTACGACTCATTTTAGGAAAACCCTGATAACATAATCCTACGTGATTCAGCTTAAAATGGACGATATCATGCTTGTGGTATGAGTTTTTGCTAATTTTGTGACCTAATTTTTTTTTCTAGAGTTTGGTTATCTGAATTCTCATAAATTAGGTTGACAAGTCCGCATTACAAATCTAATTTAGGGTGTTTTTCTCTATAAATGAATATAAACATTAGTTGTAAAACATGTGTTGCATTTTCAGATAAATTTGTGTATTTTTCTTTCGAATTTTTTTTCGTATATTATTTGATTTCTGACATATCTTTATTATACTACTATGACAATTAATTACGAGGTAAGTGTTTCTAACGTGGTTGTTTAAACTTGTACACTTAATTCTCGTCTTGAAAGATATATCGATTGGGTGAACGAAACTCAAGGACTTCAACTTTTTGAAGATGATGCAATCCAGGCAAGAAAGCTAGACCACCATGTTCAAAAAAATCAGCAACTTAAGTTAAGGTCTGCGTGTGGGTCTCTCTCTCTCCCTCTCTCTCTCCCTCCTAATGTGTTTGACAATTTCATGCATAAATGGACTCATAATTAACTTCCAAAAGCTTCCTACCAAAGGAAAGTTTAGTTGTAAAGGGAAGAACATGAATCAGTCCTTTACACAAATGAAAATTCCATGTTAATTATTTATAGAGGTACTTTCTAGTAATATAGTTTTATCTATTTGAATACATTATCTCTAAGAATATCCATATCTTTTCGATGGCGTTTTTATAAGTATGATTTTGAAAAGCTATATGGTTATTGCCATTTCGAATTTTCAAGTGATATTAGTTAGACACGGGAAATCCATTTTCAAAAATTTTAAATGTAACATAAAGGTACGTCATTTTAATTTAGTTCTAGTATTACGTCCCGTTACAACTTTGTTATGATGATGCATTGCTAATGGACATGCGACAATATGAAACTTCATTTTTCTTCTTTGTGCTAGGAATTGTGTATCAATTAAATATAATATATGAATAAATTTACATTGATTAATAATGTAAACTTTATATTAAAATATATATAGTCAATATGTGAGGTAAAGGCAAAGGCCGGTCAAGACAAAAGCACTTGGTCAAACAACCTTAATCACTCAGCTTAAAGCTCGATTATAGTGAAAGACTTAACTAAAAAGATCATAACCAACAAGAGATTGTCAAAATCTACGTAGTAATAACTAAATCATAAGATAGTGTAATTACTACAATTCAAATACCCAATATAATTTACAGATCAAAATAAGAGGATGAATAAATAAAGAAATTCTCGACAAAAAAAGAAAAAAATCTCTCAAGAAGAAAGGTAAGAAAACAAAAGGGACAATTTTTAGTGAACAATTACTCAAAGCCTCCACGATCTTTACTTGAGGAAAAAGTAGTCTTTTAGAGTGAACGATTAATTCAATAAAGAATCATATATTATACTATGATCCATGAAAAAAAAACTAATTTTGTCATTTTAGTTTAAACAGTGAGACAATGAGAAAAATACAATGTATGAATTTAAATTCATCAAAATCCTTTTTATCATTTTTAAAAACAGGTTTCATCGGCCACCATTTTCTGTAGAAAACAATTCCAGTGAAATTAAGGTCATTCATAGACCTTTCCACATTGATTGTCAACAAGGCGCGTAAGAGAAGAAATGACAACGAACCATACACTACTAAGTTACGTGAGGGAGAAAGAATGATTATCCAAAGACTAGTCAATCGTGCATCGATTGCAACAACAAACACTCTAGCCAGGTTTAGGGATTCGAACTCAATGAGATGCCATCATTGTCCACAACGTTACGTGTACAAATAAAATACTTTCACGCAACAGAAAGTGTAAAGAAATAACATTAGATTCTTTTGGTTGTTTGGTCTCAATGTAACCCAAAAAACCCAGTGTTCAAATAAATAGAGGGGCCTAACACTGCCCAAAACAACTAGAAGTATGTCTAATATATATTCATCAATTGAAATATCATGCATGCATAAAATAAACGTGTAAAACTAGCGTATGTACAACATAAAAACTAACATGTTGTTAGGACATGTCGGGTTTTATATATGATAATTCACAAAATAAAGGTTTTGAAAATTATGATGCAATGCAGTACAGTAGAGAAACACCGACCTCAATGACGACGACAGTCTTATCGATCATCTAGAATGCGATATTAGAGAAATACATCAAAATTAGAAATATCGTCGAAACTTATACCCGAAACTGACATCTTAATCCCTTTTTAGCAAATAGTGTATGGATTCTATACCCACGCTAGAAACTTAAATTGAAACACAAAATTTCCATAAAACCTAGTGTATGGTAATCCAGACCCCTGCAACTGTGAGTTCTTATGAGGCAACTTAGAATGTTGTATCCCTTTTGTGAAAAATCTCTAAACTTGATCAAAATTATTATTACAAATGCTCGGGATTCACGAATGACCTTCTTTACACTAATGATTTTATAGTATGACAATGGTGGAATTATTTTATTATTTAATGGATGATTTTTTGCTTCTTTGTCTCACTAATAGTCCGTTGAATCTTATTATGATACTAATTTCCCAATGCTTGTATAAAAACTATCTTTAAAACTGAGATGTAGGACTTGATTTGAGCATAGTCATATCACTTCAAATAACTACTTGTTTTTAAGGTTTTAAACAAAGAGACACGGAGCGTTTGTAGCAAAATTGAGCTGAAAATCTTTATTCTAATTATTTTCTTTGAACAATTACTATGATTAGAGGTTGTTGCATTATTTAGTTTTTCATTTTATTTTAGACTTTTTTCTTAATTTGGTCACTGTATTTTACTTTGTATCGTACAAATTATTTCTTTTGAATTTAGATTATCGCATTATCATAATATTACTGTGTTTGGCTTCTCTATTGCATTATTTGGTTCTTAAGTATTTCGTTGCGAGTCATTTAATCTATTAAAGGTCAGAAGGTCTGATCATCCCAAGCTTCATATCGTTTTTTCGTTTATGTTGCAACTCCCTTTTGAGTATGATACCTTAAAACATTCAAACAATAGACAAATTATGGCACAAGTATAGTTTTATTTCATACAAACATAAAGGAAGAAAGACCTCTCATGTTGTTCCTAGTTAACACAATGGTGGTAAGGCATGCCCATCTTTGGGGATGGCTAAGTTATACATTAAACTTGAGAATTCAAAGAGATGATGTCTCCAACCAAATAGATTAAGCTAGAATTTTACCGTTTATATCTAACAAATTAGCTTCTAATAATAACAACATCAGCAACAATAATAATAATAAAGTTGTCTGAACCAATAGATAGTATAATGTGGCGTATATTAAATTATATACTGATAGAGTACAATTTAGCCTTAAACTAAGGAATCTATGATATGATAAATTATTTTTCTAAACAAATTCATTTTATACTTGGGGAAAATTTTTTTTTTAAAAACATTTGTATCTAAACATGATTAATTTGACTAATTCGATTTCTCCTACAACTCAATATCACAATTAATTTTGAAAACTAATAACAGTCTAATTAATATCAATGTTTGAAATTGATTACAAAATTGACAGTACTCGAGAAATCGAGTGACTCAAGATAAATAGATAGTTTAAAAGACATACGACACTTGACAAATTATCAAAATATGAGTCATTTTATCAACGACTCACGATAAAATAATAATTTTGCTAAGAAAAAGAGTTAAAGAATATTGAAACATTGATACGAGGAAGAAATAACATAAAATTAAAAACAACCTACTAAAAAGGTGTTTTAAAAACTTAGTTATTAATACAATTAATTCATTAATTTAACTATTTGAAACATATTAAATACACGTGATATTTTCAAACCAATTAATGTACCGTCCCATGATACGTCAATCCTGGTTGAGACCCACGTACCCAAAACCTAATGGAAAAGGTCAGTAAAAAAAGTAAGCTATTAATTTTATATTACTTTTTTATTTGTATTATCTACTGAGAATTATGCTGACAATTAATGCATAAATGGACCCCATTGGCAACATGCACATGAACAGTAGTGGGAAAAAGATACGTAGCTTGTACTTTATTTTATTATAATGATTACTTCTAATACTTTCCTGGTCATGGTGCCTCATAACAAGTGTGTACGTAGCTTGCATCACTTGGTAACATGTTCACAACACATTTTTTGAAAGGACCATGTTGAGCTTGTATGTCCTACAAGAATTAGCAATCTTTAAAACACATAATCTCTTGTCGATGTCAAATTATCAAGAAATACTAAATTGTTCATACAACGTTAATTGTGACAATCTATCATATGAAGACAACGAGAGTCTAATGCGAGTGACTAGCACATGCAAATGAAAGCGTACAATTTTATATTGCTTGGAATAGGGAAAAAGTATAATTTATGAGTAGTTCTTCTTGCTATCTAATCCAATGTATTTTAGGCTAACTTAAAAAATAAATCTGTGCAGTTTCCGACCCAAATTAAACAATATTGTACTGTGAGCACTGAAAGACTCTACAATAATTAAATGTATTAATCTATTGTTTCGATAAATCATTTTTCAGAAGAATATTGGTTTAAGAATATTATAAGTTACTTATGAGACAGAACTATATTATCACAAAATATGAAAATTACTTGTTTGACCTTGCACATTTGACCTATAAATACTGGTTAAATAATAATTAAAATAAGGGATAAACTGCACCAATTAATATTTATCACGTCAGTAAGTAAAAATTAGAAAATGATGAATAAATAATAAATATAATATTACCCATATTGATTATATCATTTTACAAACTTTCATCTCAATAATTCAATCCTTATTAAATAACTTCTAATAATGTATCATTCTGTACAACACTGTCTGTTTTGGGTCGAATCTCGCACGAATTTATTTTTAAAGTTAACTCAAAACACATTGTATTAAGTAAGAAAAGAAACTCTATTTATAAACTATGTATTTTTCATTCTCCCAAATGATATGAGATGTGCACCCTATTAGTATGAGCCGATGCATCTTACAAACTGTCACAAATAAAGTTTAAATAATTACAATATAATGTTTATTATATACTAAACGTCACATTATACTCTTTGCGGTTTGAAAATGTTGCTCATTGCCAAAAACTACTCTCATCGCAAATATGTTGTCTCTCTTACTTTCAGCGTTGCATTAGTCAAATCAATAACTCCAACCAAGTGGATGCTACTATTGAGAAGATAACAACTAGTTGTCTTGGCGTGTGACACTAATCACGAGACTCTCATTTCTACGTAATATAGTTTCATTTTTGTTGTTTAAATGTCACGTCCGTCTACTATACCAACTTTGAATATAATAACATCATCATTCGCCAAAGTAGGAAGACTACACTATCAAAATGCAACCATATACCATTCTTGCATGCTGATAAAACGTGAACTATTTGACCTATCAATGAGTTTTTCGCCATATCCTTCTACGACAACCTATTTTGTCTTCTAAAAGTCTTCTTTGCTTCCACGTAATATCTGTGCAGTATACACCAACAAGTAGGAAATTCATAAAGATACTCATTTTGTGATGGTCCACCACATAACGACTCAAGATTCTGCTGATTATAAAAACACAATTCATATTAATGGGGGTGCACAATTCTATATTGTTTGGAAAAGTAGAAAGGGGGACAATTTGCCGCGTGAAAACAAGGAGAGACCATGTGTGAGACTCAACTAATATCAGTGAGGTGTACAATTCCACATCGCTAGAGATAGTGAAAAAATACATAATTTACAAGTAAAGTTTTCGTTATTATATTTTGGGCTAACTCTACAAATAAATTCGTTCAGTCTCTATATCAAAGCAGACAATATTATATTAAAAGTACTACACGATGTTATAAAAAATGAATGATTTATAAAAAAAATTCTCATTCTTAATTAATATAATATATTTTGAAGTAATTTAAAAAATAAATTCGTGCAATATTTAATACAAAGTGAATAATATTGTGCAAAGAGGATTTGATACTCCACTCGTCTTCTTATTTCACAGTGAAGGGGAGAAAGGAAGGTGAGAGAGAGGATGATACGGAAGATTGAGATGGAGAGAGAAACGAGTGGGGCATATTCATTTCACTTTCTCTCACCGTAATATTATTATAGTATGATGGAAACCAGACAACACCCATCAATTATACCCAACTCAACAAGATGGAGATGGATAGAGACGAAAGAAGAGAGATTTAATGAATGAACAGTTTGAGAGATGTGGAGAAGAGAGTAAACGTTAATGATTTGGTTTAATCAGGGGTGTGCATGTCTCCTTCTTTCCATCCGCTCCCTTGAAACCCTATCCAAAAAATTGTCTCTTACCACCCTATTCCAAACCACTCGCCCATCTGAATCACTGTTGCAAAAGTAAAACTTAACCAACATCATTTGCGTATCATATGCACGTCGGTGAAGGTCATAACTAGTCAAGATTATGATGCCCGCCGAACTCGTATCAATGTATCAAATTTCACATAATGTAACTGATATGAGTGATTTACAAGTAAGATTCTTATGTATAGTTACAGTACACTGCATTTGATAGCAAAATTCAGAAAAAGAATCAATCAATTCAAAACAGACAATATCATACGAGATTAATTCTTTCAGAGTCACTTGATTGCCCTTCAAATTGGATGGGACAATTTTTAAAAAAAGTTTACTCAAATAAGTCTCTAAACACGGGAATCCATTGTCGAACCTTTTAGATATCCGTTCATCTCACGCCCATCGGGGTTACACTAAACAGTGCAGAAAATAAGACCAGTAAGAAACGACAGAGTGAGAGAGCCATGACCAAATTCTCTCACACAAGGAACTAGAGAGAGATGGCTACTGAGCAGCATAAACTAGTGTATGTGAGAGGGAGGGACAGAAGACATCAAGCACAAAGAATTTGACGTCCACTTAATTCTAGTTGTACTTGCTAATTCTATAATTTAAAACTTAGGTTATAATGGATAGTTCATGTGGCAACATAATAGTTATGATAGATACTAACCAACTAAAATAATGTAACGTATGTATACAAATAAATTAAAAGTACAAAAAAAAAATAATCAAAATCTTATATTATTGATATAACTCAATGTCCCACTTTGGCGACCATCTATATTTTATATATCCTTCCCATATCCCACCTTCCTGCTCATCTATGGTGCTTACCGTTCCTTCTTGAGAGGATAAGTTTTGCAGGTTCTTCTTCCCGGAGAGAAATAGAGAAAGACCTCTTCAATTGAGTTTCTCTTTCTCTGAGAGTTTTGGCTTCCTTGATCCAAAGCATTTAGTTATCTTCATCGCCGGAAGCACCATGAGCGACTCCAATTGTGACGGCCAGCTCAATCCAGACGTACTGTCTAAACCGACCCTGTTTTTTGATTTCTTTGTCCTGCCGGAACGTTTAATGAAAGACGCTGAAAACCCTGAAAATGTTTTAGGAAAGGACTCGGAGTTTACTTGCCGGACTGTAATGGAGGTCGTTGCCGAAGCCAAATCGCTATTCTTCCTGGCGTTTCCGATAGCTCTAACTGGTCTCATTTTCTACTTTCGGTCCATGCTCTCGATGCTCTTCCTCGGTCATCTAGGCGATATGGAGCTCGCCGGCGGTTCGCTCGCCATTGCCTTCGCTAACATTACCGGCTATTCCGTTCTCTCCGGCCTCGCTTTAGGAATGGAGCCTCTCTGCTCGCAAGCCTTCGGAGCTCAGCGACATAAGCATCTATCTCTGACCCTTCACCGGACTGTAATTTTTCTCCTCGTTTCTTCCATACCCATTTCCCTTCTCTGGTTAAAAATGGCGGAAATCCTTCTGGTTTTAAAACAAGATCCGGATATCACGAAAATAGCTTATACTTACCTTCTATTCTCTCTCCCTGACCTTTTGACGTACTCGTTTATACATCCAGTCAGGATATACCTTCGTGCGCAGGGAATCACCCATCCTGTCACTCTAGCATCTCTCGCCGGTAGCTTTTTCCACTTACCCATCAATCTCTTGCTTGTCTCACACTACCGGCTCGGTGTAGCGGGTGTCGCCGCTGCCTCCTCCGCCACAAACGCCATCATTCTCATTTTCCTTTTCTCGTACGTTCGCCTGTCGGGAATCTCCCAGATAACTTGGATTGCGCCGAGCCATGAATGTTTGAACGGGTGGGGCCCACTTTTTCGGCTGGCGACTCCGAGTTGCGTCTCAGTCTGCTTGGAATGGTGGTGGTATGAGATCATGACAGTGTTGTGTGGGCTACTGGTGGACTCCAAAGCCACAGTAGCTTCAATGGGCATCATGATCCAAACGACGTCGTTGATCTACATTTTTCCTTCTTCTCTAGGCTTTGCCGCGTCAACCCGAGTCGGAAACGAACTCGGTGCAAACCGGCCCTGTCGGGCCAAATTATCATCCGTCGTGTCGGTATTTATGGCGTTCGGGATGGGACTATCGGCGATGGTATTTGCAACATCAATGAGAGATGATTGGGCGAGAATGTTCACCAAGGACAGAGAGATCATACGGTTGACATCACTTGCATTGCCAATCCTAGGGCTGTGCGAGCTTGGGAACTGCCCGCAAACGGTTGGATGTGGGGTCCTCAGAGGAAGTGCTCAGCCGTCCATGGCGGCGTACGTGAACCTTGCCGCGTTCTATCTCATAGGCATGCCAGTGGCTATCGGGCTTGGGTTTTATCTAAGTGTGGGGTTTATTGGGCTTTGGTTGGGACTATTGTCGGCCCAAGTTTGTTGTGCAGGTCTAATGTTGTACGCCATCGGAACCACCAACTGGGATTTGCAGGCGAAGAGGTCGGAGGAGCTAACGTGCGGCGGAGGTGGAGGGAAAAGACTGCCTGCAGAAGAAGAGCTGCCGATGGTTGCAGCTTTATCTTCATAAACAAAACACTAGAAGTGTAGTGTAATTTGTTATTCATTTCCCCATTTTTTTTGCTGAAATTAAGCATGTTTCTTGGGTTTGGACAGAGATGGTCACCTCTGGGGAGATTTTTCAAGACATATTTTTCCCACTTCACGGCTTTGGTCTTGGAGAAAAATAATCCAATTTAGACAAGACAGCAATTGTGGTATTAGATTAAGACTTTCCATTAATTCCACTAAGATGGTCTATCTTCGATGCCGCTTAGTGTTCGGATAATATGAATCTCATATTAAGACTTTGTTTTGTCCGCAAGTGTCGCAAGAAAATAAGTTATTTTTATATTAATTAAATTTTAATAAAAAAATTTACTCGTTGTCAAATTATTTTGCACTAACTTGAATTGTCGTAATAAATGTTAATGTTTGATATGTGTGATTTTTAGATCAACCGGTCAAATCATCGAAAATAAATAGTTACCGCATGGTTAAAAGGCCTAAAAAATAATGTTCGGTGAATCGAGAACTACCATAAATTAAGTTTTGAATAATGTTTGAATTTTCGATTAATCAAGATTTTAAGATTTATTTAATATATATATTATATTTTTTTAAAAAATAAAATAAAATTACTTTTACTATTGAAAAAGGCATGAGCCCTTTTTATTCAGCTAGGTGAAGTCAAGAGTGTAACAGAAGGAGCAAGTGTCTTTGAAAGTACATCTGAATCTAGCTCGTCGTTCATTTTCTAGTTTGAATTCCTAAATTTGGCCAAGATATTTTGTTGTTACGATCGGTGCACAACAGACTGGTCTTTAGACAATCATTATTTCTCGATTATTTGACTTATTAGTCTACAAATCGTCTTCATTCTTTTATGTGCCTTGTGAGCATTTACATGTAAAGATCCACAAGTGATTTTATTTTTCTTAGGACTGTTTTCTACAAAAAAAAAATGTGAAGACATATTTTGTATATAGCCACTGATGTACGTAACAATATTTTCGAGACATGTCTCGTCGATGGCTCATAGAATTTTTTATGATTATAAATTTATGCACTGTTTTTCTAACTCACTTATTATTTTTAAAGATAAAATGATAAAATCAATTTTCATATACATCTAGATATAATACAAGATTTATTACTGAGTTAATCAATTATCCAAAAAGACTTAACTTTCTTACCGATATGAATTGAGACGGCCGAGAGTAGAGATCATGTAGGAGTCTTTCTCGAGTGTTTTTATTTCTTTCATTGGGGATGATTCTCCCTTTTCTTTGCATCAATTTAATAAATTAATTGGTAATGAATGTTTATTTTTTCGGGACAGCACTTCGATCGCTTTCCATAAGAGCGGTAGATCACAAAATCCTTTTATTTAAGTCACTCTTGCTCTAGTCTCCCCCGTACTCTCGTGCCCCTTCAACTGCATTCCATTTGAGAACATTGTTTTCACCAAAGACGTACCCAAGGTATAGAATTCATTAGTACATACATAAAACAATGTATGGATCAACTAAATCCATAAATTAATACATGTACTAACATATACATGAGTCACAATCTTTGAGATAACTTTTCAAACATGCATGTGACCTAAAGACACGTTAGTTAAAAAGCACATTTCTAAAATTAAGTTTATTTCCAAGATCATCTCCCCTATTTTTTTTTAATTTGCATAGATCTATTTACACGTTGACATGACATAATTTTTTCGAATCGTCCACCATGTAATATGATCAGTCACAAATTGAAATTCATTCATGCAATATTTACACATGAAAGTTCCTTGTAACAAATTAGTAATTCGTTTATACAACGAAGTAATTCAAGGGTAATATCACTTTTATTTTCAAATTATATGCATATTAACAAGTTGGAGCTGATAATTTTTTTTATTAAAAAGCACTTCCTTAATGTCTGAATCTTTAACAAATTAATTCCTGGCGGGCGATCACTCTCGAATTTTTACGTGGTTTTGCACAATTTTTTTTTATACCAGTATCTGGTTTATAAAACATATCAAATAATATTATATTCTTCTAAAAATTTTATTAGAAAACTAACATATCATGAAAATATATTCGGCAAAGTTTCTTGATTGTTTAAGATTTATACGATTTATTATGATTATTTTTATAAATTGTGTAAACAATCATAATAAATCGTGAAAACGTTGAAAAATCACGACACTTTTCAAAATATATTCTAATGATATTTAAGTCTTTTGGTAAAATTTCAGATTAATTTCATATCATTTGATATGTTTTTTGAGATGCCAATCAAGTGCACATTCGCTCTCAAAGGAACGAGCGCTTAGTCTAAAGAAGCTTTCTAGAAAACGAATCAAATGATATTAGATTAAGCTAAAATATTTACCACACAACATAAATACCATGAGAATATAGTTCGCAAAGTTTCGACATTTTTCAATATTTTCAAGATTTATTATAATTCTTTACATAATTTAAACTAAAATAATTATAATAAATCTTACAAATCTTGAAAAACTATGAAACTTTGCAAACTATGTTTTCATAATATATTAGTTTTGTGGTAAAAATTTTAGCTCAATCCAATATCATTTTATATGTTTCCTGGACCAAACACTCTTTCTTCGAAAGCGAGCGTCCGTTCTTGCATCTCTTCTGGAACGGCATTCCTTCAAGAGTGGACGCCCGGTCCAAAATAAATGTGCTGAACCACGGAAAATTTTGAGACTAGGTGACTATTTTTCAGACTGGTCACTCAATATAGGTTAATTTGTTAAAATTTTATACGTCAAGGGTAATATTGTTAAAAAAAAATTTTAAAATCTAACTTGCTAATAATAATATATATTTTGAGGATAAAAGTGATATTTATTGTGTATTTAATATTGACAGCAAAAAAGGAAACTAATAAATGAATCAAATGCATAACACTCTTCCTAAAACACAAACTTTTTAAATTAATTTTTTTTTGTAAAAGTCATTTTAAATCTCAAAAATAATTTTTTTTTAAAAACACCACATAAACTAAAATTTTTAATAAATAAAATCTTAAAATATATGAAATGTAACAAATCAAATTCTGCCAGGTGACCGATGACCCCGTTCACTATTTACGTCGAGAATGAGAATTGATCTAAAATGAAGGGCATTCAGCCCCCCGTATTCAAACTTCATGTTTGAGAATTGAGGGTTGACTCGAGAGGGTAACTCTCCATTTTCACGCTTTATTTTTAGAACGGAAGGTCGATCCTAGGCGGTGACCGCCTGTTCTCAAATCACGTATTGCGCACTAGGAACTAGAGCTCTCCACCCCTCATCTCGACCCTCGACCGAATATGTACAGTGTCACATAAGCACCCTAAATCAGGTGGCCAATCAATTTAGATCGGCACTACAATCACTGCTTAAATTGAGAACGGAAGGTGAATTTATTACATTTTGCCTCGTTTAATGTTTAAATTGTTAAAATTTTTAGTTTAAGGATTATTTCAAACTAAACCCTTATTTTAAGATTTAAATTGGTTTTAACCTTTTTCTTTTCCAGAAAATAATCATCTTTATACGCGGCTAGTAGATTCACAATCATTTCTCTCTCTAAGAAACAAGCATTTTATATCATCGTTGTGCCAAAGTAACTTGCCAAGAACTGTAGTCTGATCCACCTTCAACTAAATCAGACTATACAATGAATGTACATGAGTTCAAAACAAGAAGTACCAACTTGCAGAGAGATTCGAAGAGTGTAGAAAATGGTGTTTTTTAGAGTGATAACATTGGAGTTACAGACACATGGGTATTTACTGGAACTTCTAGCAAAAAAGAAAGTGGAAATAACGAAAATTATTAATAAAAGAAGTATAAAAACGAAGTGACAAGGCTGTGGAGAAAGTAGGATCATAATACTTGAAGCTTTGTTTTCATCTTTTAAGCCGGGATTCAGAAGGTTGCAGAGGAAGAACAAGGACAGGAGAGTTGAATTGCTGCACAAATAATTGAGGAAACAGTTAAAAAGAATTCATATAATTATCGCATTTAGACTCTGCCCTGCTGCTGCCACCAACAGAAAGATCTTTTCAAACCCCACAACAGAGAGAGAGAGAGAGAGAGAGAGAGACTTCGTCATCCAAGAAAATAAGAAATTTAGTAAGCCCCGTTTCATAAAGAACTGCTAATGAAAATCTAGATATACGTCAAAAGAATGATCAAGCTTCAGGTAAGAATGGCGATATGTTGCCGATATGGAGGAATATGAAGAGTGATCCAGCTTCATGGGAATTGCGTGCGAAGAAGATTTTAAAAAATGGAGAAGAAGAAACAATTTACAGACAGAATTTGAGAGGAGAGCTTCACGAGGTTGTCAGAGGCCGACCGACGACACTGCGGTGGGTATCTTTCTTTTTACAAGGACAAGTCGCTCCATAAACAACATAGACGAGACAGAGAGAAAGAGAGAAGGGTTGGATGCTGTTTTCTCCGAGCTTTCTTGCTGGTTGTTTCTTTTCAAATCTTTTGTCTAATTTTATTAGTGTAAAAATCAATTCGAACACAATATTATGGGGTTAATTTGAAATTCCTGTGGACTAAATACTCTAACTAACTAAAACGTTAAATTATTTAAAATATAATAAATCAAATTCCTGGCGAAAACCGATTACTTCAATTTATGTTGAGAACGGGGGCCAATCCAAAATGAATGGCCCTCTATTGTGTCAAATGCTTATATAGAACTGTACAAATTGAGTTGGGGTTCAATTTAAAGGATGAAAACCTCTTGTGCAACGTGCCCCTCATTCCTTGCCCCTAATTTTGGGGTACTCGAGAACAAGGGATCCCTGTCTCAGAACGATCTCTTGTTCTCTGCCTCCCCCATTTTTAGGAATGCTGGGGAACAAGGAGTCCTTGCCCCGAAATAGCTTTGTTCCCTACATCCTCCATTTTAGGGGGTGCTCAGGAATGAAAGGTCTTTGCCCCAAAACAACCTCGGTTCCGTACCTTAATTTTTGGGCATTGAAAACAGGGATTCCCGTCCTATAATGGCCCCCTATTCTCAAGTGTTTTGTTTGAGAACGAAAAGCCGATCTCAAACACTATATAAGAAAAAATCCCTCATTCCCACTTTGACTAACAAAAACCCTAAAACTTCTACGCCATTTTCCTGCTCTAGCGAATTTTCTCTGTATTTACGACATCTATGAATTCTGATTCGAGTAAATCAGTTGGTTTGGACGAGACAACAATTTATGATACTAGTATGAACTAGTATTCGTACTTCACACCCATATATATTGAACTTCGGACATGTGATTACCTAGAAGTTAATGAAAAAATAGAGATGCATTCGACCTCGAAAAATCTAGATGATGAGATTTGAATACCGGTCAACTTAGAGGATGATGAGGTGGAAAACATACTAGTAATGGAAGAAACTTTGTTGGATTTTATCTGAAAAAAATATAGTTCTTTAAAGGCAATTAGAGAAGAAATAGTAGAATATTCTTTAAATAATGTTTATGAGATTAAATTCATTAAAAGTGAATCTCGGTGACTGACAGCAATGTGTGAAGACAGATGTGATTAGCAACTGCATGGTTCGAAGATGCAAAATGAGCTTACTTTTCAAATAAATAGTTTTAACGATTCTTACAATTTATTCAAAGAAAATTGAGAATCGACACAATACTGCAAAAATAGGTAGCAAATTATTATTTAGATAGATTCAAAAGTCAACCTACGTAGAAAATTTTTTCCATTATCGAGACAATGAAGAATGATTTGAATGTCAACATTACACCAAATCTTGTTGGAAGAGCAAGAATCAAAACTCGAAATCGTAATGAAGAGAATAGCGACAAACAATACAAGCTATTATGGTCTACGCAGAAGAAATACGTAGATCAAATTCGGGTAGTATAGTGGGCTTACAGACTAAGTTGGACAGCTTTGCCGATAATAAGTCATGTGTATTTGAAAAAAAATATATGTGTATGACTACTTGCAAGGTAGGTCTTCTGTAGTGTGGTAGGTCTATTATCTGTTTGAATGACTATCATCTGGAGGGTTTCTTATCCCGACCAATTACTAACAGTCGTCATCATTGATGACAATGATAAAATATATCTCGTTGTTGTTGTTAATATGGAATCAAAGTGTATGACTCATGGATAGGGGTGAGCATGGTCCGGTTCGGTCCGGTCCAGTCCAGTTTTGAGCTAGAACTGGACCAGATAGTGTGATTCGAGATTTTTGTCTCAAATCCCAGAACCAAACTGTTCAGAAAATGGGACCGGACTGAATTTTCGGTCCGGTCCTGATTTCTCCCACCATAATGCTAAATTTCCCAATTTCAGAAACTAATCAAAATTCAAACCACCCAAGTTTCTATATTTTTCTGTTTTCTGAAAGAATCATCAGAAATTAATCAAAATTCAAGGTAGGGCCAAGCCTGTGAGTAGTTCTACACAAACTAAAATAATTTTTACGTTAAACAACTTTAAATTCAAAATCACAACTCAATTACAGCAAAGTAATTGGACATAAAAATAATTACAACAAAGTAATCCTATTCAACCAATTCAATTAACTTTAAGACTGCAACAACCTTTTGGCAATTTGCTACCCAGCAGAAATCCAAGCATTAAGTCAAGAGAAAAACAAACGTTATTTACTGAGAGCCGAGAGGCATGAGGGACCGAGAAAGGCTGAGAGCTGAGAGGCGTGAGAACCGAGAGACAGACAGACAGAGACCGTGAGGCGTGAGGGACTGAGAGAGACTGAGAGCCGAGATAGAGGGACCGAGGCTGGTCTAGGGCGAGTGCCGAGAGGGACCGGGGGCTAGGGCGAGCGCTGAGAGGGAGTCGAGACATGGCTGAGCCTGACAGAGTTAGTGGAGTCGGGAGTAGATACTCGGGAAGTGAGAGTCGAGAGACGAGAGGATTGAACTGAAGAAGGATAGGTCGAGTCATCGAGAGCCAAGAGAGGATTGAATTGAACTGAAGCAGTGAAGCCGAAGGTCCCAACCGAAATTAGTAAATCCTGATTTTAATTGATGTTCTGTCTGGTCCGGGATTTCAAGATATTTCGGAACTGGAGCAAGGACTGAACCATTTTCTACAGGAAACCTGTTTTACTGACCGATCTCAGACAGAGAAACTTGGAGGATAGCCTGAAACCAGATTGAAACTTTCGGTGCAGTCTGGTTCTTGGTCCTCAGTCCAGCCCTTCTCACCCCTGTTCATGGATGTGGTTTTTGAAATTATTAAAGAAAGACCTACAGACTGAATCAGGATACGGAAGGACATTTTTTTAGAATCGACAAAAGTTATAATGCATTTCTGATTATTTTTTCAAATATTGAGGCGTTGCGATAGTTATATTGTTTTATATTAACTATGTTGTTTTTTCAAATATTAGAAATTATTGTCTGCTGTGCAGCAGAAATTACTGTTAGACAAACACCAATACTGTCTACAGCATATGTATGTAAATTTCAAAAATCAATTTTGAGGCAGAGTATACAAAAATATAATGTTGAATGCGGTTAGGGTAACCTAAGCTTTGACATTCAAATTCCTAGATCTTGGCTTAACGAACCCTATGATGTTGGGATTGTGATGAATTTTCCTAAGTCAAGCCCCTCGGTCAATCTAACAAAATCACAATCTCGGAAAGCATAGTAATATATTTCCACCTCAAACCCTTCATCTGCAAACTCGGGTAATTTATTAACCCCATGGAGAGATAATAATGTCTGTACCGAGGATATACGTCTTCAAATGTCCTTCCATCCCGGTAGTTGTCATGATCGCAAAAACAAGCGAACAATTCTCTCGCAGCTATCGCCCCTCAATCTATACACCACAAAGAGTGCGATTCTTTCTAATATCACCTTGATGTCCAATGACTCCAAATATCAAAAGTTTGACAGTTTTCAAATGAATAATCAGATGGTTTGACATATTCCGCTCAAACTACTTTTAACACGTCTAATTTCGAAATTCCATAGAGGTATACCCAATAGATAGTTATCGCGGTTGATCCAGAACACCTTGTGACGACAATGCTTGGTTCATCGAACCCCTTTGAGATGACCCTTTGTGTGAAGGTGATGGGAAATTTAGCAAAGCATGTTCGGTTGGGCCAATTTGTGATAGACCTCCTTGTAATGGAGCAACATTTTGTTATATCGTCAATTTCAGATCCATTTGGGCGAACTACCCCCCATTCCGGGGCAACGACCCCCGTTCGCACTCGACTCAAAAATTAAGGTACAAAACGGAATATTTCACCTCGACATGACCCTCCATTTTTAAACATTTTGCTAGAGAATAAGGGACTGTTCCGGGGCAGGGACCCCCTGTTCTCAAATCACATCCTATGCACATTGAACAGGGTTCTCCACCCCCAAATTGACCCATCGACTTAATATCTCTAGTGCCACATAAGCACTGGACAAAACAGAGGGTCGTTCATTTTAGATCGGTCGTCCATTCTCAGCGTAAATTCAGAACAAGAGGTGATCGGCTCCCACCAGGATTTGATTTGTTATGTTTTTTATAGGTTAAAGTTTTAGTTGTTAGAATTTTTAGTTTACGAGGCATTTCAAATTAAGCTCATGTTCAAATTAATTTTCACTCAAATAATTTAATTAATCACTTATTTTTATAAATATAAAATTACTCTATATTTTTTAGTGCAATGTCATGGGAGTTGTTTGTTCAATGCTTTTTTAAACAATTTTTATTAAAAAAATCTACAAACATTTTTTTTTAATAAAAACAATCAATTTGACGTGTTATGATTTTTTTTAAAAGAATATTATTATATTTAATTTTTTATTCTACACTCTAAAAAACGTGATAAATAATAATTGATATAATTAAAATATAAAATATATTTATTAACATAACAAATAATAATTTTTGTAATTAAAATATTTATAATTTATTAAATTAATTATATCGATCATTGTTTGATATGCTAACAAATATATTTATAGAATAACATAAAAGAATAAATGTAACATTATTCTTTTTAAAAATCAATACTATTTTAAAATATTTTCATGAAATTTAATTTCCATAAAAGCAATATGAAAATAATTATCATCTAAATAACTATAAAATTGAGTTATTTTATAATTAGACACTCTAAATTTTATCATGATAGTTATCAATTGATATTATAGTTAAGATAAACTATAAACAATACAAATAAAATGTTAATTACCAAATAATGATTTTGGCAACTTAAATAAAACTCAAGAAATGCACTCATCTAGATAGTGCACAAATAACATGTTATTTATTTATTAATTATAAATTCATTTTAAATGTTTATATAGTCATAAATATAATGTAGTCAAAATACAATGTTCCATCTTTTGATTCCAACTTTGTATTAAAAATTAAATTTGATGTTTTTATTGGGTGTTCTTACCTTTTGGGTCAAAGATCGCCTTGTTCAAACCTCTCCAATAATAATTATTTTATATATAATTCCACCATGACCGCCATGGTTTTGTCATCTAAAACTGAGTTTCCCGAGTTGCAGAGAGTTGCTCTCTTCTTCATTTACCAGCCATAAGAATCCCGCGCTTCTTTTTCTGCTTCTGTATAACAGACTCTTTTTCTCCAGTCCCAACAATGGTGAGAACGATGAGGTGGATCAAGAGCTTGTTTGGGATAAAGAAAGAGAAAGGGAACAGCGAGAAACACAGCAATGGCGGCCGTAAAGCAGCGACTGGGTTTTATTGCGACCCATCTACTGTCCCACCCAATATATCAACGGCGGAGGCTGCTTGGCTAAGATCTTACTACACTGACGCAGAAAAGGAGCATAACAAGCACGCAATAGCAGTGGCAGCGGCGACTGCGGCGGCGGCGGAAGCAGCGGTTGTCGCGGCGCATGCCGCAGTTGCTGTCGTCAGGCTGACTAGCCATGGCCGAGGTGGGATGTTTAGTTGGGGGCAAGAAAGATGGGCCGCAATAAAGATTCAGAATGTTTTTAGGGGATTCCTAGTGAGATTTTTACCTTAATTTCTTCAAAAAATAAACTCTTTCCTTCTCATATCGTATTTTTCTTATAAATTTCGACATGAAGGAAAGTATTTCTCATCTGGGCTGTTATTAATTAGGCTAGAAAGGCGCTGCGAGCACTCAAAGGACTGGTTAAGATTCAGGCCCTGGTTAGAGGATATTTAGTGCGAAAACAGGCCGCTGCAACTCTTCAAAGTATGCAAGCTTTAATTAGAGCTCAGGCCACCGTTCGTCAGCGAAGAAATCGCTGTTTTATCAGCAACGAACCCGGTAGTTTACTTGACAGAAAAGCACGAAAATCCATGGTAAAAATTCAAGCTTTCTGGACTTCTATTAATGGCGGATTTCAGTTTTTTTTTTTAATTATGTTTTACTGAATTTTTGCTAAATTTGATCAGGAAAGATTTGATGAAGAGGGAAGCGATAAAGGTGGTCCGACACAAAGCCTGCGTCTCTCCGTCAAAAGTCCGAAGATCGTGGAGGTTGATACAGGTAGACCGAAATCATGGTATTGCCGGATAAACAAGTGGGTCTGCAATTTGTCAGACGATCAGTATCCGCAATCTTTATGTTCTCCGATCCCAGTTCGAAATCCAGCGAGGTTATCATTCCCCGATTGCCGGGATTTCCAGGACCCCGATTGGGGGCTAACCGGCGATGAGTGCAAATTCTCCACAGCACAAAGCACCCCACGGCTCGTCCAATACTGCTCTTCGAGCTCGAATCCGCCATTAACGCCAGCGAATAGCCTATGTACAGAAAACTTTTCCGGAGGGTACGGTAATTTTCCGAATTACATGGCGAATACGCAATCATCCAAGGCGAAATTGAGATCTCACAGTGCTCCGAAGCAGCGGGAGGAACCAGTATCGAAGAAGAAGCTGCCACCGAACGAAATGAAGGAGACTAGAAGTAGCTTGAGCGGTGTGAACATGCGGAGCTCTTGTTCGCAGGTTCAGGAAGCCATTAATTTCAAGAATGTTGTAATGGGTAAGCTGGATCGATCGTGTGAGTCAAGTACAGAGACGAATGGGATGTATTTGCGGAGGAAAATTTGAAGGAAGAAAGACCTTCCTCCGTTCTCCTCCACTAGAACGCCATGGGAGTGAAGCTGAAAAAGCTCAATCCAAATTCCTTTTTATCAATGAAAAAGTTTTGATCATACTTTAGATCTTTTCAACTATTAATTAGATTTGATTTAACACTTACATGCAATCCCAGCCACCTCCAGGAATAAGCTCCATTTTTCATCTTTCATTTGATACTTGGGCCTCATGCCTTGGTAAAACTCCATTTTTGGGTTTTGATTATATCTGTGACAGCTCCAAATTATAAGCCTATAAACAAACCATCATATCAACCCAGGAAAGCCCATCCAACTCATTTTCCTTTTTTAAAGAAACGAGGAAACAGACAAAAATTCAGGCGAATCAGTGGCTTCTTGGCCGGGCGTGGTCTCCTGTTGCTGTATTTAGGGTTGACCCGTGAACCTCCACTACACATAGCTGCTCGTAAAGATTGGTTGTATGTGTATCAGTTGGTTATACCTTTTTCCTCTCCAGTGTTCTCTGTCTCTAACTAATATTGATTATGTTGGGTCAGCCAACATTTGTATGTGTAACATCTTTCTGTCACGCCAAGTCCACAAAACAGAGAGGAGGTGGAGTGGAGTCTTCATTTATTGCAATCTATTATCTTTATAAGTTGTGCATGAATATTTTTGGGTCTCGTGCAATTATTGAGCTGAGTTACCTTTTGTGCACTAACTTTTCAATGTATGATGTTTTACTTTTACCCACCTTCCATTGTCAGCCTTCAAAACAAATATAGTTTGTTTTTTATATCAAACAGACCTTTTCCCAAAAATTGAAGGTACATATCAATTTTATTAAAAAAAATCAACATATAATATTTGAGCAGATCCTAAATTTCAAATTTATTTTGTAAAAAGAATTTCAAGATTTGTAATTTAGCTTTTTGGGTATCTTCCCTTGTTCTTGCTGTCATGAGTGTTTGTCCCCGTCAATGAGTGCGTCAATGAGTGAGGAGAGACGAGTCTCTTTCTCCTGATAACTTCATCCGACTTTCTTGGTAAAATCTACTCCATTTCTCCATGGCTGCCAGCTTCTGCAAACCCGTTTTCGAATTCTATTGAATCTCTCGACACCCAGAAACTGAAATCAAATCTGCCATGTTCAAAACAGTGTCCGCTGCGGTCATTTTTCTGATATTCACGACCTCTCTCTTCTTCCTTCTATCTCCTCCTCCTCCGAAATCCTTCCACCACTCTCTCTATCTCTCTGATTCTCTCTCTAGCAATGCTTCAATCTCTCTCCACCTCTCTACTCTCACCCGCCGTCCCCACGTCGCCGGATCTAAAGCGAACGAAGAGGCCGCTAACTACGTCTTGTCTATTTTCACCTCTGCGAATTTCAGGTCGCACGTGGCGTCCTATAACGTCCATCTGACTTACCCCGAATCACGATCTCTGACGCTTACTCGACCATGGCCGGAAAACCCAATCGTCTTCGAGCTTAATCAGAAAATTTACACTGACGATCCGTCTTCGGACGTTGCAAACGAAGTGCTTCCGACGTTTCACGCGTTTGCAAAGTCTGGGAAGGTCTCTGGCCCGGTGGTATACGTTAATTACGGTCGCTTGGAGGATTACCAGACTCTGCAAAAAATGGGAGTGAAAGTCGCCGGCGCGGTTGTACTGGCTAAGTACGGGAAAATTTTCAGAGGCGATATTGTGCGGAATGCATACGAGGCGGGTGCTATAGGGGCTTTAGTGTATTCAGACAGGAAGGACTTCGGCGGTAAGAAATGGTTTCCGGAGGAAAAATGGTTGCCGCCTACAGGAGTTCAGGTAGGTACGGTTTACAACGGGATCGGAGATCCGACTACGCCAGGCTGGGAGAGCATCAGAGGCTGCGAGAGACTAACGGACGAGGAAATAGAGAGTGGTGGGAGTGTCACTCTCATACCTTCCCTGCCGATTTCTGGGGCGGACGGCGAAACAATAATGACAGCGATCGGCGGACCAGTGGCGGACGATGAGTGGCAGGGAAGTAACGACGAGTTTATCTACAGAGTCGGTCCGGGGCCTGGAATTGTTAATCTCAGCTACACCGTAAGTTTGCCACGCACTTTGCCGATTAATTTTTACGATCACTGCAGTTTTTCTTACAATAAAGTTATATGATTCCACGAAATTGCTGATTCCATGAAATTGCTTAAATTGATTCAATTGACGGAGATGTTTTTGCAGGGGAAGAAAATCATGAGCACAATTCAGAATGTAATTGGCCTCATTGAAGGAGAGGAAGAGCCAGACAGGTATAATTGAAACACGATGGTGATCGTTAAAATGTAATTGAAGCCCAGCTTACAAAGTCATTTCTGTATGACTGCAGATTTGTGATTTTGGGCAATCATCGAGACGCATGGACATTCGGAGCGGTTGATCCAAACAGCGGAACTGCAGCTTTGTTAGAGGTAGATATGGCTGCTCTTCCTGGCGTAACCTTCGTTTAACTGCTACTGTATTGATTGATCATCAACCTTTTCTTAAATTGTAATGGAGATTGCTCAAAGATTTGGGAAGATGCAAGAAAGAGGATGGAAACCCAGAAGAACTATTGTTTTATGCAACTGGGATGCAGAGGAATATGGCTTGGTCTCTCTCTTCTCTCTCTCTCTCTCTCTCTCTCTCTCTCTCTCTCTCTCTCTCTGATGAGCTTAAAGAGTGATTTTCAATGGGCAGATAGGATCAACAGAGTGGGTAGAAGAGAACTACGAAATGCTTGCATCAAAGGCTGTTGCTTACTTGAATGTTGACTGGGCCGTATCTGGAGCAGGATTCCATACCTCTGCAACCCCACAGCTTGATCAACTTGTCATCAAAGCAACTCAACAGGTTTGTCTACAAGAAAGAAACTGAAAATATTGCACAAATCCAGATAGGTTTTTAATGTATGGTCATGTCAAAAATATATCAATTTTACTTATAGAGTTTGGTGTAATCTGAATTTTATGTCGGATAGGCACATATTGAAAATCTCATTAGGGAGAGTTGGAAAGCTCGCGATTGTATCACGATCTTCGTAGTAGGCCTGTGTTTTTTTGCTGAAAGAGTTTTTTCACGTAAATCTAGTGTCACACGTCATATTTTCTTTTTCTTTTTTTTTGGTTATGGTTCGATTTCTAACTTTTACAATTTTCAATTAAATTGGTTTTCCATGGAAGGTTCTTGATCCTGATAACTCCTCACAAACAATCTATGAATCATGGTCTGTTTCAAATTATTCCAATGTGAGTATTCTTCCCAGAAATATATACAATCAATTACAATCTTAAATCTAAATCAATCTTAATGCTAAGTTCTGTGCCTGAAGATTGGAAGATTAGGAGGACGGAATTCAGATTTTGTAGCGTTTCTGCAACATGCCGGGATTCCGGCAGCTGATGTCTCATTTGGAGCAGGTCAAAATGGAAAGAATCAAAACTGCATTGATGCTTTTGAAGCTCCATGACTGCATTTTCATATCTGCTACCGTTCTTTGTTTTGCAGGATCTCCAGTTTATCACTCAATGTATGATGATTTTACCTGGATGAAAAAATTTGGAGATCCTCTGTTTCACAGACATGTTGCAGGTTTGTCATCCAAACCCAGAGGGTGTATATAAAATAAGGGCATCGGCTTTAACATACGAAACCCTTTAATGTGAAGGTTAACCACCTCCTACTCTTAGCAATCCTAGAAAAAAAAAAAAAGTAAACTGGAATTAGTTTTGTATTAGATTTGAATTTTTTTTAATAAACAAACTATCGTCTTTCAGTTATTAGCAATTTGTTTTTTGCAGTCACTTTACCTGTATAATATAACTGAAGTATATTACGTTTTCCATGTAATAAAGTGTTTTAGTCTAATTTCTAACTATTCCGAGTAATTTCTAATTTGATTTTGAAATCTAACATGTGATCTGCAGAGTTTGAAATCATCAGAGAAAAAATTAATAGAGTTTGAAATCTAATTAGAAATCATATGAGAAGTTAAATATCGAAATAAAATGTCTCCTTAAAGAGAAAATGTGATATATGTGTGTTGAATTTAGCTGATAAATTGACAGTAATATCTAAATTACTAACAATTTGAAGGTAAAACTTTTGTTTGTTAAAAAAATTAAAATCTAATATGGCCTATATCGATAGGGTGTCAATTGCATTTTAGCCAAAAAAATAAAGTCCAAAGTTGATGAGATTTTAATAACTGAAGAATAATTAAGGCTTGATTGAAAGCTCTCCTTAGAATGATCAGACTTACTCAATTTGTGTTAATAATGGTTCCTATGTCATTAACAGTGTCAAATGTTTGGGGTTTAATTGCTCTATGGCTAGCGGACGAGGAGATTCTGCCATTCGACTATCATTCGTATGCACGAGAGCTCAAGGTATGTTCATAGATTAATCTGTTTGGAGCAGCGGCTTAGCCCCATCTAATAACAGATCGTTAATATAACCACACTGAATAATGGCAGGAACTTACAGAAAACTTGGGAGATCAGGTAAAGAACATGGAAATCAACATCTCTCCTTTATTCAACGCCATTGAAGAGCTGGAGAGAGCAGCAACAAAAATAGAAGACCAAATAAAGGTATTTAAAAAAAGTTACCTTTTGTTTCAAAAGTATTGTTTGGAACCCCACAAACCGAGCCTAATTATCTGGCAAGATGATTCCGTTTGACACGTCTATTAGTGGCATGTAATAACGTCGAATGATCTTCGAACATTACTCTTATCTAATGCTGATTCGTAGGCTTTGGAGGAGAGCATGGCCTTTCCACTAAAATGGAGGAAAGTTAATGGGAAGGCTAGGGAGCTTAATGATAGGTTAATGATGGCAGAACGGGCATTTACTAGCATAGATGGACTCTTCGAAAGACCGTGGTATAAGCACCTGGTATGATCCTCTTCCCCTTCTACTCGAGCTCGAGCCTGACCAAGGAATCTGTTCGATAGTTCTTTAAAAAACAGTAATGCTATCTGTAATTTTATTTTCTAACACGACGATTAATAATTTTTATAATTAATATTTTATTTTGATTATTTATAATTTATCGGAGTGAGGTAAAAATTCTTAGTAGGTAAATAAAAAATAAACTTAATATTATTTTTAATAAAAATATTAGAATGACTGTTTGTTGTGCAGGTATACGGACCGGAAAAGCATAATGATTATGGAACATCGACATTTCCAGGAATTCATGATGCGATTGAGAACGCGAAGGAGATGAACACGGGAGAGGCTTGGCGATTTGTGCAACATGAAGTATGGAGAGTCTCTAGAGCTATTAGACATGCTGCATTAGTCCTTCGTGGAGAGCTAACTTGAAGGACATGTTGATCAAGTTATGATGTAGCTAAAACAAATTAAGATATGATATATTATTTAAAATAATTAGAAGCTTGAATTCTATTCTATGCTTGTTATGAAACTTAAATATTATAAACCCCAATTACGATGTTCGGCCGGACAATCGTACTTGTTTCAAAATTTAGATAATTTCACCTTAGCAACGCTTTCATTCTACTATCACGAAAATACGAGAGTTGTGTAATTCAAAACAAGTTAAAAATTAAATCTTGAAATAATTATTTTCGTCAATTTATCTCGAAAATCTTAAGCATTTAAAAAGATAGAAATAGTTAAAGAAATTAAAATTGTTAAAAATATTAAAAATTACAAATCAAAGTAAAGCAGAAAGACTCGTAATTAGTATTACTTTCTAATTTTATATTTTAATATTAAAATAATTATTATTTGAGGCAACGAATATCTACTATTTATAATTATCTAATTTTTACTGCTATAAATGAGTACAAGAATATAGAATTTGAGAAATAATTGTAGGTTTTGAAAATATTCAAAATAGTAGAAGTCTATGCCGCGTACCTCTCTTTCCTTTTTCATATACAACGTGCATCAGAAATAGGCAAAACCTTTCTAATTCCAGAACAGACACTTATTGCTATTGATTGCGTAGTCATCCAGAATTAATTGTTGGGACAGAATTTGGTAAAAAACAATCAGAAAGACCAAAACGTGATGTTTTTAAGCAGTCTTTGGTAAAAAAAAAAACATCTTCTGTAAATCAAATAACGACCATTTGAAGATGATGTTCTTGTTGGCATGTTTTGCAGTCACCGACAGTGGTTTTGAAGAGGAAGACGAGGTGATCTATGGCCGCTCACGTCCATAAAACAACTCTTATTCTTTCCTGAACACAAATAACTGGATCCCTTCGAAGCTTTTCTAGCCATGGCTGCCTTTCGAGGGTTCCATTTTTGACCATCTAAACCCTCTCCATGGCTCTTGCATGATTTCATCTTCTTCCTCGCTGGTGACAGAGAAACCACCCTCTTCGCCAAATCTTCCAAGCTCTTCGCATTGGCTAGTGATGTAAAAGACTGCGATTTTCCTTGATAATGCTTCGACAAACCTCTCCTGAAGATCAGATAAAAGTCAATATCAGTATATCACATGAAAACCCTAACTGGTTGGAAATAAGTTCTTTTTTTTTTTAAATAAGATGATTATTTTAAATTCTTACTTTACAGGGAGATGAACCATGAGCTCAGACAGTTCAAACAAAGCCCCGGATGAACAGAAGGATGATTCTAAAGAGTTTGAGCTGGAAGAAGACGCATCCTTCGCCATATCCGATGCAGAAGAAGCAACAGAGTTTTCTGAGCTCTCTGTCAAAGATTCTGATGAAGTCGACGCCTCTACAAAATCTTCATCGTCTTTCATGATCGCCCAGTTTCCATTCAAAACTCCTTTACCCTTCATATCCTTTGCATATGCACCTCGAAAAAACACATCTTTTTCTTGACCCATTTTTCTAATTTCTACCCAGAAAACAAAAACCACAAGAAGAAGAAGAAGAAGATTGTTTGTTGAAAATTATGACGAAGAAAAAAGAACAGATCCTGCTCCCAACACCGAACGACTAATGGGTCCTGCTGTTTTAAGGATAAGTTAGATAAACTATATATATATATAGTGTTCATTATCAAAAGCTTATGGTTCAAAATTATTTGGGGATCCAAATAGTACAAGGAGAGAGGATAAGGTCTGAAATTTATCCATATCCGAGTCACCGTCACTTTTTCCTCACTCTGTGGGTTGGGAGGCGGTCAACATCTTCCCTGCCTCGGAAAGCCATGGCAGATCTCTATTCTTTATGTTCTCTTGCTAATGATATGGGAATCTTCAATTAAGTGGTAATGGACTTGGATTATTTTAGTTTTTATTTACATGTTATTAATTAAAATTAGTGTTTAAAGTTAAATAAGTGATAAAAAAACAAGCTTATAATTAAATAAAGTAATGCTAAATTTACTTTATATTTCTATTTTCTTTTTTTATGGTCATATGTTGACTTGTCAATTAAAGTAATAAATTGCAAATAATAATTATATCATCAATGTTTACTACATAATAATTAATAATAGAGTATTAAATTAGAAAGTAAATGTAATATTATTTAAATTTATTATTTCTAAAATAAAAATTAAATATTTAATTAAAGGAAAAAAGAATCAAATTATAGTGTCATTATAAAATAAACTTTAAATTATATTCGTTAACAAAATAAATTTCAAACTCTCTTATGTTAACAAGTCAACTTTCTAGAGGCGCATTTCAAGTGCATGCCACCGCATGGCCAACCACATGAAGCCAAGGTCACCCGATGAAAAATGCATGAAAATATAATTAATTTATGTCTAATTGTGTATATTTATTAAATTTATTAAAATTATAAATGAGTTTTTCTGTTATTTTTATTGGTTATTATTTTTTAATTGGAAACAATTTATTTAAGTTTATTTAGTTTTATAAATGCAGTTTTATAAGTAAGATTAATTTGACTTTAATTTTTCAGGTTTAACAATTAAACTGAGGAAAAAGTCCAACACGAATCAACCCCATATTTCTCTCCAGCCGGCCCACTCAAACAACACAAGATGCCAAATGCATATGACCATTTCTTTCTTCTTGACATGCACATGTGAAAGGCAATGCACATTAATAAAAATTGATTTGTGCAGTATGAAGTCATCAGATTGAAGCATAATTCACTCCTCAGCACTTAAACAATTGACACGTGGCTTACATGGTTCATTAAATTGCCGCTATTGAATCTTATTCCTACTTGTTCCGAGGATCTTGACATTAGTACTCAAATCTTCAAAAATTAGTTTGAGAATCCAATTAAGAATATTTCTTTCTTTATTTTGATATATTTTATGCACTATAAATAGACTTAAATAGGGCTTCAACATGGCAATTATTCCTTAATTTCTCACTTATTATCATATTTTCTCTATAAAAATTGTGATGATAATGTGTGTTTTAGGTTAAAATATTGGCGATGTTAGAGATGAAATTATTTGTTTAACAATTTGATGAAGGTTTGGTTATTTTGTTCTTCAATGTTTAAATATTAAAATGATTTTTATTATTGCATATTCACCTTTGTGCGTTAATTTTATATAATTTCAGTCATATTTTCTTTATGTAATTCTGCGTATAAATCTATCATATTATTTTATTAGTAATCTTTTACTGCATTATAAGTTCAAGAACATAGTGTCCATTTTGAATTTTTAGTAATAATAATCATATTATTCTTCAAGTTAAATTTAAATCACATAAATACATATTTTATCCCAAAATTAAATTTGAAATTGATGCGCTTAAACAATTAATGGATTCTTTGAACCCTCGCTATCCTTTTTGTTATAGAATTCTTCACACAAAAATAATATTTTTTAAATTGATTCATTTTAATCACAAAATTTATTTTTTATTTATTTTTGCTTCAATATATCTATTACTTTATTTTGATTTATAGTTCTTGATTAAGCTTTTAGTTATCTCCTCATGCAATCGACCACTCGAAACTGGGAGTAATCAAATTTTGGCGTTGTTGCCGAGGAAGTGTAACTATCAAAATTGTCAACCAAGGTAATACTTCAAGAGGTAAGTACTTATTCTTATTTTATTTTGTAATTTTCGTAATTAAAAAAAACTCTTACCATTCTTTTATTTCCAGCATTGAGTATTCAATCATGCACTGTTTCCTTTCTATTCGTAGTAGCTTAGGTGTATTTTTAATTATTTTTTTAGGTTAGCTTTTGCTCTCGGTAGATTAGGATTTTTAAAAAAAATTTCTTAAATCAATTTTTTTTTCTTATTTTTGTCATTAGATTTATTTTCTTAACACAAATCTCTTTTATTTCTATTTTTTTAAAGTAGAATATATCTTTGACTATATCTTTTAATTTATTTGATTAGATTAAATTTTATTCCCATAATTTTTAGTTTCCCTTTTAAACTTAGATTTTAGTTTTATAATCATAATAAGATATTTCCTAATTTATATAGATATAGTATATTAATTAGGTAATCGGTTCTTAATAGTAAATCTAGATTTAAAAATTTATTTTCATAAGTTCTTTCTTAATGTAAATAGATTTAGGTTAATTGTTTTGGTAATTTCTTTTAATTTAAAAAAACAATTAAATAAAATAAAAATTAAAAATTAAATAAATAAAAATAAGGGGGCTGTCTTTGGTGAATGATTCCATTTAGAGACGAATTATGACGTTTTGCGAAAAAACCAATTCAATATCTTCTCAACGAAACTTCGTTCAATCTTTCATCTTCTCCGTCTAGCTTTTCTTCTTCTTCATCCACTCACTCTTTAAACGTTTTGACTTTGGCATCCAAGATTGACGACTTAAAAGATATGTCACAACACGAGGACAACAATCAAAGGCAGCTGATGGATTACCTTCACCCCATTCGTACAGTCACCCCATCATGCATCATGTTCTCCCCTAATATGCCACAATTGGATTTCAAGCCAGACATGATTCAATTATTACCGACATTTCACGTGTTAGAAAGGGAGAATCCATATGTACATATTAGGGAATTCGAGTAGATGGTGGCCACTTTCTATAGTCGTGTTGATCCCATAGATTCTGTGAAGTTGAAGTTCTTCCCATTCTCCCTGAAGGATAAGGCAAAACGCTGACAATATTCTATTCGACCTAGGTCTATTGGTTCATGGGAGGAGATGACAACAACTTTCTTCAACAAATAGTTCCTGTACCATAAAACCAATGGTCTCAAACGACAGATTTCCACTTTCTCATAAAGGAAAAGTGAAACATTAACCCAACTTTGGGATAGATTTAGAGATATGTTGAATTCTTGTCCCCATCACGGTTATGAGAGTTGGCGTCTCGTTAGTTATTTCTTTGATCTACTCACAGTGTGTAAGCATCAAATTTGTTGAGATGATGTGTAATAGAGAGTTTCTACACAGAGACCTTGATGAAGCCATCGAGTACATGAACGATCTAGCTGAAAAATCTCACACTTGGAGTGGACCGAGTGCCATCGAAAGTACCAGTAGATCCCAACCAGTTGGAATCTACCAACTTAAGAAAGAGAACAATCTAAAAGCGCAAGTCAAAGCTTTGACCAAGAAGCTCGAAGTCCTCAAGTCCCAAAGTGGTAGGACAATCCATACGGTCGCCAAGGCGGAGGTTAGCGATGTTTGCTTTGTCTGTGGGGGAGTGGATCATCAAGCCCAAAACTGTGCTACTTACGGTGAGATGATAAAGGTTTATGAAGAGCAATGTAACGTCTTAGGGGATTATACGAAACTCTATTCACCTTACTCTAATTCTTACAATCTTGGCAGACAGAACCACTCCAACTTTAGCTGGAGAGACTCCAACCAACAAGCACAATCATCCGGGAGCCAATGGAAACCTGACCAATATACTAATCCACCACGAGCACACTCGGCACCACAATACAGTATCCAACCTGCAAGGAGCTCACTTGAAGACACTCTGAAGAAATTCATGGATCCATAATTCACAATGAACAAAAAATTTGAATCTATCCTCGACAAATTGGTGGAAAAGAACAAGGATATCAGACGCCAAGTTACAAAGTTGATCGGTTCATTGGCCATCTAGGAGTACAGCAAGTTTCCATCTCAGACTCAACCAAACCCAAAAGGACTCCACATGGCCGAAACCTTAGACAAATCTACTCAGAATGTTAGTGAGGTTAATGCCATAACTAATAGAAGCACAAAGCAACTCGATCCATCCACTTCTAACGTTTCAAGTAACAAAGAAGACACTCCAACACTTGAAGGCCCAACAGTTCTGGTACGAGTGTCATTCCCACAAGCTCTCTGATATAGGAAGGTATCGAAAATTCAAGTGAGATCCTTGAACACTTGCAACAAGTAAAGGTTAATTTACCTCTGTTGCGTGTGATCAAATAAGTATCGGCTTATGCCAAAGTAATCAAGGATCTATGCACCATGAAAAGACGCCACCACGTCAAGAAAACTACATTCTTGATCGAGCAAATAAGTGCGATGATTGAGCAGAAAACACCACCCAAGTACAAAGATTATGGTTGTCCTATAATTTCCTGTTACATCGGGACACAACTTTTCAACCAAGCACTGCTGAATTTAGGAGCGAGTGTGAATCTCATGCCATATTCCATTTACTCACAACTAGGGCTCGGAGAAATCAAATCTACTTAAGTAGTGTTGCAGTTGGCTGATCGGTCCATAAAAAGGCCACGAGGTATTGTTAAGGATGTACTTCTACAAATAGGTAAATTTTATTACCTCATTGACTTCATCATATTGGACACCCAATCAGTGATTGACACAGAGTCCAAGATCCTCATAATTTTAGGTAGACCTTTCCTTGTTACAGCAAACGCTCTCATTAATTGTAAGAATGGTCTAATAAAGATCTCTTTTGGGAAAATGACTCTAGAGGTGAATATTTTCAACATCATTAAGTGACCACAAGAGGATGACGAGTGTGCTCAATCCTACATGATCGATGCACTTCTCGAAGAGTAAGTCGCCATTTGGAAGAATCTCGATCTCATTGACTACTTTCTCAAAAATCCTCAAAGTTCTAACCATGTGGAGAATGTTTCTACAATTTGGCAGCCCTGTTTGGAAGAGTTACCACAAGAGAGGGTAAAGCCAAAACCATCTTCTGAAGAAACCTCGAACCTCACATTAGCTCAACTCCTTGAGGGTCTCCAACATGCATTTTTGGTCGACGATAATATTTTTCCTGTAATCATCTCATCCAAACTTAACGCATCACAAGAGCAGAGATTGATCGATATGCTATATGAGTATAGAAGGACGTTAGGTTGGACGATTGTCGACATAAAAGGTATTAGCCCCTTAATCTGCTCCCACCACATTTATCTCGAAGAAGGAGATAATCCACGATGAGATCCACAAAGAAGACTTAATCCAACAATGAAGGAGCTTGTGAGGAATGAAGTGTTGAAGTTGTTGGATGCTGGCATTATCTATTCGGTCTCAGACAGCAAGTGGGTTAGTCCAACTCAAGTGATTCCCAAGAAATCAGGAGTCACAGTGGTTGAGAATGAAAAAGTAGACCTCGTTCCCACCAAGGTTGTGACGGGTTTGCGCATGTGTATTGACTATTGTAAACTTAACGCTGCCACCCACAAGTACCATTTCCCACTTCCATTCATTGACCAAATCCTAAAACGGATCACCGGTCATCCCTTCTATTGTTTTCTCGATGGGTATTCATGATACTATTAGATAGAGATTGCTTTAAAAGATCAGGATAAAACCACCTTCACATATCCTTTTGGAACTTATGTCTTCCGGCATATGCCATTTGGATTATGTAATGTCTCGCCACGTTTCAGAGGTGCATGATGAGCATATTTGGTGATATGGTTGAGAAATGTATGGAAGTTTTCATGGATGACTTAACCGTCTTTGGAGACTCGTTCGAATCATGCTTACTCAACCTACAAGTTGTTCTCTGAAGGTGCATTGAAAAAGGTCTCGTGCTCAACTGGGAAAAGTGTCATTTCATGGTGTCATCCGGTATCGTTTTGGAGCACATTATTTGTGAGAGAAAAATTGGGTAGATCAGTCCAAAATCGAACTCATCTCTAAGCTACCCACCCCAAAAAGCGTAAAGGACATTCGCTCATTTCTTGGTCATGCCAGATTCTATAGGAGGTTCATATAAAACTTCTCTGCCATATATAGACCATTATGTAACCTCCTCGCAAAAAATATCATATTCGAAAGGACAAAGGAATGTGAGGAAGTCTTCCAAACACTTGTGTCTAAACTAACTTATGCCCCTATCATTTAGTCACCAGATTGGTTTCTTCCATTCGAGATCACGTGTGATGCAAGCAATTACACTCTAGCGGTCATCCTTGGTTAACGAAGGGAAGGAAAACCCTTCGTCATTTACTACGTAAGCAGGACTCTTAACAGTGTTCAAATGAACTATACCACCACTGAGAAGGAGTTGATTGTTTTAGTATTTGCTCTTGACAAGTTCCACACTTACTTGATTGGTTCACCAATTGTGGTTTTCAGAGACCATTTTGCCTTTAAATACCTCATTTCCAAAATAGATGTTAAGGCGCGTCTTATCAGGTGGATCCTTCTATTGCAAGAATTTGACTTGACAATCAAAGACAAGAAGGGAGCCAAGAATCTTGTAGCAGATCATTTATCCTAACTCGAGTTCAGCGATCCTGCTAATAGTCGAGCTATTCAAGATGATTTCCCATATGAGAACCTCGTTGCTGTCACTATCATGCCTTGGTACGCTCACATTGTTAATTACGTGGTGACGGGTGAAACACTTCATGCTTGGAGTGCACAAGATAAATGCAAGTTTTTGGTCGAGGTTCGTAACTTCTACTGGGATGATCCATATCTTTACAAGTACTGTCCCGACCACATTATGCAACGATGCATTCCAAATAATGAAGTTATGAGTGTCTTAAACTTCTGCCATAACGGTGCATGTAGAGGTCATTATTCTATGAAGAAAACTGCCGCAAAGATCCTCCAGTGTGGCCTTTACTAGCCCAACTTACTCAAGGACACCAATAATTTATGTCGTTCCTGTGATCGGTGCCAAAAGTTAGGAGCTCTTACATGTCGTCACATGATGCTCTTGAACCCAATTCTTGTGATAGAAATATTTGGTTGTTGGGTAATAGGCTTCATGAAACTATTTCCACCTTCTTCTAGCTACCTCTACATCCTCTTCCCTGTTGATTAAGTTTCCAAGTGGGTAGAAATCGTATCATGTTGTTCCAACAATAACACAACTGTAGTTAAGTTCTTGAAAGAAAATGTGTTATCTAGGTTTGGTACCCCTCGTGTCATCATTAGTAATCAAGGAATTCACTTCTATAATTCAACTTTTAAGCCACTAATAGAAAAGTATGGCGTGATCCACAAGGTGTCGACTGCTTATCACCCATAAACAAATGGGCAAGCTGAGTTAGCCAATAGGGAGATCAAACAGATCTTGGAAAAGACAGTTAATCCCGACCGTAAGGATTGGTCTTTACGTCTTTCTAAAGCACTTTAGGCATACCAAACTACTTATAAATCTCCTCTTGGGATGTCTCCCTATAGGCTTGTTTTTTGCAAGGTTTGTCACTTATTTGTCAAACTCGAATACAAAGCCTATTGGGCCACCAAAGCCCTAAATTTCGATCTCAATACGGCATATATCAATAGGAGCTTCAGTTGACTGAACTTGAAGAGTTGAGGAACAATGCGTACGACAACTCAGGGATCTACAAGGAAAAGATGAAAGCGGGTCATGACAAGTAAATCCTGAGGAAGAATTTCGAGCTAAATTAGCGGGTTCATCTTTATGACTCCCGTCTAGATCTCTATCTGGGATAGTTGAGGTTCCGGTGGACTAGTCCATATGTTGTGTTACGAGTCTTTCCCAAGCTATAGAAGTTAAAGATCCTTCGGGCGAGAGAGTATTCAAAGTAAATGGCAAGCGATTGAAGCAATACGTTAAGCGAGTGCCTGAGCCTGAAGAAATCACTCTAATTGCTCCAGTTTATTCATTGGAGTAGCTACTTTGCACCTCATCGTATTATTATTATTGTTTTTTTTTTCTCTTCGTTTCTGTAGCTTTGGTTTTGGAGATTCATCACTGATGTTGGTATCTCGAGCTATCACGAGTGGGTATTGTTACAATTCTGGGGTCTTCTGTTCCTTACACTTTTATTTTTCATATATTTTGAGACAGGACGCTATCTGATTTTGGTAGAGGGTAGAGAGCATATTCATGTGTTAGAATAGTTTTTGTTTTGAGATTGCTGTGATTTTGTCAAAATATGTTCAATTTGTTTAGTTTTAGTATATTCATGTGTAAAAATAGTTTTTGTTTTAAGATTGTTGTGATTTTGCCAAAGTATGATTTCAAGTTGTTTAGTTTGAATCAATATTTGCTATCATTATCATTAAAGAAGTAATTTTCTGAGTTCTCTCTGTGCACGTACTAAACATTGTGGTAAAATGGATGTTAATGCATTTGGTCTAGAGAAATTTTCATGTTTAGGTGAAATCTTTTATTGAGAGATGATTATGCGAGATTGAGAAAACACTGTTGAACTTTTATTGTTCTTTAGAATTGGTAAAATCGCTACTTAGAACATCATTACATGGTTAGTTGTTTGTTGGAAATTTTGCTTGAATGATGATTTGATATTAAATCGAGAACTTTTTTTTTTCATGAGTTTTACTATATATATAAATTTTGCTTGAAGGATGATTTAGTATTATTTCTATTATCATTATTAATGATATTATTCGATGTAAAAAAAAAAAAAAAAAATCAATTGTTATCATTCAGTATTATTATTAGTATCATAACTCTCATTTCATTTATTAAATTATTTGTTTGATATTGTTGAAATCCGGATGGTGAGTTTGTGGTTTGAATGGTCTATTGTTCTACGTAGTTGAATTGTCTATCTTTGGATCAATATTTGTCTAACTGTTTGTCCTAAATATTTGTCTTCTCATTTGAGTGTTAACAGTGCAAAATTTTTCTGACTCCATGAGTGAACACCCTAAACCTTCATAAACTAAAATTCTCTTGCGTCTATGAGGAAATGGAGTCGAGTCTTTTACTTGGTGGATTTTTCGAAGCCAAATATGTTATAGGTCTATGGTAAGAAGGTTACAGTTTAGAACACACACACAAAAACTTGGCGGTTATGATTTAAATAATTTTGATAGTATTTGTTAATTCTTATTAAGCCTTTTGATTGAAATGCGATGATGACGTTGCTGTGATTTTAATTACATGATTATTTTTTTTGCTTCAATTGTTAGAGACTAGCAATAAGCTTGTTGAGGATTGTAGTAAATGCATAAAAAATATAATTAATTTATGTCTAATTGTGTGTATTTATTAAAATTATAAATGAGTTTTTCTATGATTTTTATTGGTTATTATTTTTGAATTGGAAACAATTTATTTATTTTTATAAATGCACTTTTATAATTAAGATTAATTTGACTTTAATTTTTAAGTTTAACAATTAAACTGAGGAAAAAACCCAGCACCAATCAACTCTATTTTTCTCTCTAGTCGGCCCATTCAAGCAACACAAGATGTTAAATGCACATGACCATTTCTTTCTTTCCAACAATCACACGTGAAAGGCAATGCACAAATTAATTAAAAAAATGATTTGTGCAGTATGACGTCATCAGATTGAAACATAATTCACTCTTTAGCGCTTAAACAATTGATACGTGGCATACATGACTCATTAAATTGCAGCTTGTGAATCTGATTCTTGCTTGTTCCGAAAATCTTGACATTAGTACTCAAATCTCCAAAAATTAATTCGAGAATCCAATTAATAACATTTTTTTCTTTATTTCGAAATATTTTATGTATTATAAATAAACTAAATAGGACTCCAACATGGCAATTATTCCTTAATTTCTCACTTATAATCATATTTTTTCTATAGAACTTGTGATGATAATGTGTGTTTTAGACTAAAAATATTGACGAGGTTAGAGATGAAATTATTTGTTTAGCAATTCAATGAAGATTTGGTTATTTTGTTCTTCAATGTTTAAATATTAGAATAATTTTTGTTATTCCATATTCACATTTGTGTGTTAATTTTATATAATTTCATTCATACTTTATTTATGTAATTATGTACACAATCTATCATATTATTTTATTAGTAATCTTTTACTGCATTATAAGCTTACGAGCATAGTGTTCATTTTGAATTTCTAGTAATAATAATCGTAGTGTTATTCAAATTAAATTTAAATCATTTCAAATAAATCAAACCTGAAATTGATGCGCTTAAACAAGTAATAAATTCTCTGAACCTTCACTACCTTTTTTGTTATTAAATTCTCTATACAAAATAAAATATTTTGAATTACTTCTTTTTAATCACAAAATTTATTTTTTATTTATTTTTGTTTTAATGCATCTCTTGTTTTATTTTGATTTATAGTTCTTGATTAAACTTTTAGCTACCTTCTTGTGGAATTGACCGTCTGAAACCGTGTTGCAAATCGACCATTTAGTAGTGAACAATTTGGGCGTAATCACCTGCTCTCGAGCGTGTTTTGCTCTTATTTCAAGTGCGAGCGATTGTATTTGAATTGTGGACAACCGTAAATAATTAGATCATAAAAAAAAAATAATAATTTAAGACTTGTTTTTGATAACTTACATGCTTTCAGTTTTGTTTTGTCTTGTTCAGTGAGTCTATAATTTAGAGTTTTGAATGGCAATCAATCCTAATTAAATTAAGGTTTTTATTAATGAATATAAAAGGGTTGGTAGATCCAGTTGAACAAAAAAAGAAAGAGGGAGTGGGGGACAAGGAGGTTGACTTGGAAAGATGTGAAAAGAAGAAAGGTTAGGTGTAGGGTTTTGACGGGAGACTCAAAGATCACTAAATGGATGACGATACCAGACCTTATCATCCATCATAGGCTTCCCAATTCTTATCAACTGCTCGACATGTACGGAATCACACTTTTTGAAAGCATAAAAATAAAATAAAACTTGTAAAAATTAATTTAAATCCAAAATATCGACAATCATTCTTCAATCGGGAGCTACTCCAGGTATCGTTTGACGTAAAACTGAGTTGAGTTCTAAAAAGCATATGCATATAGTATATCACCTAATGACAATCATTTGAGTTAATTTTAAATACGCTTTGATTAAAAAATCTATCGAACAAAATTTTGAATTATCTAAAATGTAACGAATCAAATTCTGATAACAAGTCGATCAACTCTCGTTCTAAATTTATACTGAGAACAGAACGAAGGTCGATCACTCCATGTTATGTTTAATATCTACATGAGTTGATATGTGGGTGAGACCCCGTTCAATGTACACCGCGCGCGATTCCAAAATAGAAGGTTCTTGTCTCGAAATGGTTTCTCATTTTTTGCACTCTAATTTTAGAGGTGATCGAGAACGGGGGATCTTCTCTCTGGAACGACCATCGTTCTTTACTCTCTCATTTCAAGGATTCTCAAGAATAGAGGGTTCTGTCTTAGAATAGTTTTTTGTTGTCAAGCGAAATATTTAAGAATGAAGTCATATCGGTGATCGGCCTCTTGTTCGTAAATAAAATATTGGAGATCGTGGAGTCATTTCGGGGCTGGAACTCTCATTCTCACGTCACTTAAAAATTACAAATTTGACCTAAGGTCAAAATGGTGATCACCTCATTTAAATTTGATTTGTTATATTTTAAATAAATTATGATTTTAGTTCTTATAAATTTGGGGTTAAAATTGTTTTCTACCCTAAATTAAAAAATGTGGGACCATTTTCTTCCACCCCATAGCTCCGTCGCCCGCGGTGTGGTAATACAGGCAGGGACTGAGTTTTCCGATCTCGGAGCTGTGGCATTCCAACGGAGCATCTGATCTAGCCAATGTAACCCCCCTTTATCTAGCCTCCATAATCAAACTCTCGCAAATTTCTTACGGCGGTCTTTTTTCAGAGACGCGTTAATTTCACAAGCTTAAATGAAGCTTCTCTTAGTTCAGAAAAAAAAAAAAAAACGGGCTTCGAAATCAAAACCCAGAAAGAGCAAGCTGTTGAAGCGTGAAGACGCCGTAGAAACTGCGGTTTAAGGCTCGTACAGTGCGATTCCACCTGCAAAAACGCATCTGTTCACTCAGCTCAACCAACAGAGATAGCTGGTCAGGAACAGATTTTTTCAAAAACCCAGTCAATGGCCATATCCATTGACGTACTGCTTGATGCTTTTAGCTTTCTTCCACAATGGCTGCCCTCCCTTAACTATCTGTCATCTTCTTTCCTCTCTCTCCTAGAAATTCTCCTTCGACACACTCCCATGACACCATTCTTCTCTGAACAGCTTTCCAGGTTGGCTTTGGCTTTCTCTGGGATCGGAGTCATTCTTTGCAGTCATCCCAGTAAATAGCTCATCGCAATCGTCTGTATATAGCTTTCCAGCCTTAGCTATTGTCTCACAAGGAGAATCGTTCAGTTGTTCAGGTGATATTCAGGCGATATTCAGGCTTCAGAGCTTTTCTGGCTGATCTTTCCAGTAGCGACCACAAGAGAATGAGTCTCTCTAATGGCTTCTTCGCCTTTTTCAGGGCTGTTGGAAACATTATGGGTTACGCAGCCGCTTCGTACGACGACCTCCATAAGTTCCCCCCCTTCACGGAGACAAATGCTTGTGATGTTCATTGCGCAAATCTGAAATCGTGCTTCATCATCGACATCATCGACATCATCCTCCTCGTCGTCGTGACAGTGCTTGCCGTTTCGACGGTGAGCGAGATTCCGTTTGAGAAGAAGACGGAAGACGAGGAATCAAAGTTGTTCTTCACCCAATTGTCGACGGCGTTCAAGCAGCTCTCTAGACCCATGTGGCTTCTCTTCCTTGTGACCCCTTCCAAGCAGTCTGTAGCTTGACACAGACTGGATGGGTCTGGAAGTGTACGAGGGAAGGCAGAGGGGACGACGCAAGAAGTGAAGATTGATGATCTCGGTGTACGATCTGGGGCTCAAGGTTTGATGATTAACTCCGTCGTTCTGGCTTTTTGATCGCTTGCCGAGCCCATTGGTAGGGCGTGAAGAACTGGTGGGCGATTGTGAACATTATCTTGGCCATCTCTTCGGAGGTCGCTAAAAATTGGAGGTCTGCTGCCTTCGTCCTCCTCCCTTGGTCGGGAAATAATAAAATTGATAAAAATAATAATAATATCGCTGCTTTGTGCATTGATCAGGATAATTTTTAAAAAAGACGACTATTAACAGTCTTTTTAGATAGAATTATCTTTTCAAATAAGTTTTTAAAAAAGTCCGGAAAGGTCACAAACGGTTCCACTTAAAATCCAGTTTACTAAACAGAACTCACTTACACAGTATAATTATATCACTAAATAAGCAGTACGAGAAATGATAGCAGATAAAATCTGAAAAATAACAGGAATATTTTTTCACATTGTTTAAATATAATGGCCAAGAAGTAAGAGAAATAATAGCTAAAATGAACACCGAGAATTTTTATGTGGAAATCTAAATCGGAAAAAAATCACAGGGACCGAATCCAGAAAGATCTCACTATAAAAAATAAGATTTACAATATTTTCAAGATATCAAATTTTAGAAAATATTCATTAAGAGAAGTCACTACTTTTAGAATTCTCAATATATTCAAAAATAGCTCATTTATTTTTCTCTCAAACTCATTCTTTTCTCTCTTTCTAAATATCCTTATGTTGCGAATAATTACGAACGCAAACGCACGTATTGCAAAAGTAATAAAGTGTATAAATACAAATCGAATCGACGAAGACTATTTCTGCTAATTATTAAACGGATTTATTTCTAATTTAAGATGAATAACGAGACTTCGATGATTTTTTTATTAAAGTAAAGCAGGAGAACTTAATTAAATAACATAAACTTGAATCAAATTGTAGAATGTAATATAAGAAAACTCTAAGACTTTAAATTTCACCTCAATGAATCATGTTTAGTATTCCTAATTCAATTTATTAATATTTATTCATGTGTGTTAGTGACAATTTCGCATATATATTTATTAATCTCTCTCAAGTAATGACAAACTTAACTAATTAACAGATTATTATCTCTCGGTTTCTAACCCTAGTAATTAATTGAATACATTACGAACAAGAAATCAAAATACCACATGAACGTATTAGTTATCTCTATCTCAAAATCTTTTTTATGATGAATTATCCATTATATGCTTACTTTTCACCTCTCAGTCTCAAAACAATCCTGCGAACATGTTATTGTTGATAAGAGAATCGCAAGCATTAATAACAGTAATAATTTACTCAACTCATAATTAGAATAAAATATCAATAAACTAAATTAAAGAAAATATCAAACATCCATAATTCGGCTACATCTTAGTCTTAAAAAAGAAAGTTAGTTCATACTAAAATAACAAAAAATAAACGAAATAATGAAGTTCATAGTTTAAAAAAAAAGAAAAACTATGTTTTTCAATCTAAAATCTTCTTTTCGATTCTCTTTCTCCGTTCCAAACTTTTTTTCTAGCCCTCAGTGATCTTTTTTTTCCTCTTGGCCTCCTCTTTGATTTATAACATAATTCTCGAAAAAAAATAAAATATCCTCGTCCCTATAATCAATAATTGGGATTATTTTGATTAAAATCCCCCAAAATAAGACTTTTTCATTTTGCGACGGCCGACCGATCGCCTCAAATTAGGCGATCGATTGGCAATTTTTCTGGTTTGCTTCTCGAAAACTTATATTTTTTTCTAACGCCTTAGGCGATCGATCGCTTCAAATTTGGCGACCGATCGACGCAGACTCGAGTTTTCTTCTGAATTACTGTCACGTTTTGCCTCCATGATGTAACCTAATCCTCTAATTCTCTTTGTTGAACTCCAACCTGCTATATTTCATTTTATCTACGCACTTACACAAAAAATATCAAATTCTTTCAAAAACTTGAGAAAAATTTATTTTATCAACTATAAAATAGCATAAATAAGTATGTAAATTGCACACTTATCACCCTAATGGCTCAGACATGAGAACTTTCTTGATATATTTCTCCTACGATAGTCATAACTTTCTGTTCTTCCTATTGTGAGTGATACTCGTCCCAAGTATCTGTTTCGCCAGTTCTAAGTCTTTCATGGCAAAAGACCTGTTAAGCTCATTCTTTAACTTAACATTCTTTTCTCTTTTTGGGCCCACATTCAGCATGTCATCAACATAAAGTAGGAGGATTATGAATGTACAGTCTGTGAATCTTTTCATGAACACACAATGGTTTGAGAAAGTTTTTCTAGATCCTTGATTTACCATAAAGGAATCGAACTTCTTATATTATGTCGTGGAGCTTGCTTTAATATATACAGATTCTTCTTCGATCTACAAATCAGTTGTTCTTTTCCTTTTACAGCGAACTCTTCTGGTTGTTCCATGTAGAGTTCTTCTTCTAGTTCTCCATGCAAGAAAGCGGTCTTCACATCGAGTTGTTCGATCTCCAAATTGAGACTTAAGGCTAATCTAAGTACGACTCGTATGGATGGCATTTTCACGACAAGTGAAAATATAAAGTCAACTTCTTTCTTCTGACCAAACTCTTTCACAACTAGTCGTGCCTTATACCTGGGTTGTGAACTTTTGTCTTCAACTTTGAGCCTATATATGCATTTGTTCTTGAGTGTCTTTCTTCCTTTTGAAAGTCGAACCAACTCATAAGTATGGTTTTCGTGTAATGATGTCATCTCATCTTGCATCGCATCTAACCAGTTCTTCTTTCGTTGATGCTTCATAGCACTCAAGCTTATCGTCATCAGTAATCATCACATACTTGTTCAAATAGTATTTTCTTGATGGTCGCGTTCTCTTATTGACTTCCTTAGTTCTGCAACTGATTTAGGAGAATCTCTATTTTTCTTTGGTCAACATCATCAGCTGCTTGATCACTAGATTCTCCAGCATCTCTCCCATCAAAAATTGATTTCTCCAAACCAACTCTTACTAGGTACTCATTAGTGATCTCCACATCTTTCTTCTTGTCTTCAATGATCTGATCTTTAAAGAAAACATCATTTCAGCTTCTGACAATTTTCTTGTCAACCAGATCCCAAATTCTATATCTGAATGCATCACTTCCGCATCGAAAGAATATGCATTCCTTAGCTTTTTTGTCTACCTTGGACCTCTCATCTTTGGAAATATGGAAGAATGCTCTACAACCAAATACTTTTAGATGTTTATAAGAGACACTCTTTCTTCTTCATAGTTTGTTTAACACTTCTCCACTTAGAGGTACTAATGGAGACAAACTAATCATGTTTACTGCACTCTTCAATGATTCTCCCTAAAATATTTTGGGAAGTTTTGAATATGATAACATGTATCTTATCTTCTCCACGATCGTCCTGATCATTTTTTCTGCAACACTATTTTGTTGAGGAGTCTTTGGAACTGATTTTTGGTATCTGATCCCGTTCATTTTGCAGTATTCGTTCAATGATCACATATATTTGCCATCATTATTTGTGTAAATGCATTTTAACTTCTTTCCAGTTTCTCGCTTTGTTAAATCATGAAACTGTTTGAAAATATTAAACAACTTATCTTTTGATTTGAGTGCATAAGCTCAAATTTTCTTGAGTGATCATCAATGAATGTCACCATATATTAAGCACCGCCTAGCGTTTTCGTTGACATAAGACCACAAACATCTGAATAGATGACTTCTAACACTTATAGTTTCCTTGATGCAAAATTCTTTTGAAAGAAAATTCTGTGTTGTTTTCTTACCAAACAGTGAATACAATTTGGTAAATATTCATGTCTAAGATGTGGCAGATATTCTCTCTTGCCAAGCGATTGAAGTTCTTTTTTGCTCATATGACCAAGCCTTTTATACCATAACTCAATGGTCAAGTCATCTTGTGCAATAATTAATATGTTTCCTTCACAGTCACTTGAGTCACATATAAACTACACTCTTTGATTCCTCTTGCTATAATTAGCGAGTCTTTGCTAAGCTCCCATTTATTATCAGGAAATTTACTTTTGTAACCGGCATCATCAAGAGCACCAACATATATTAGATTCAGTTTAATATCTAGAATATGTCTGACATATTTAAACATCAACTCATGACCTGTGTTGGTCTGAATACAAATGTCTCATTTTTCAATTACTTTAGAAACGCGATTGTTCGCCATTTTAATAATGTCAAACTTGTCATTGGTGTAAGATGTAAAATATTCTGGTTTTGCAGTAACATGATAAGATGCACTAGAGTCACATACTCAACATGATTTATGAGTCATGAGTCATAAGATAGACATCATCTTTGCGTATAGTTATATTTTCATCCTTAGAGGCAGTTGTAGCCATACTCTTCGTTTCTTCTTTAGCACCTTCTGTGCCTTGTTCATTTTTCAACTTTCAACCATCATTTTTCATGTGACTTATTTTGCCACAATTATAGCACTTGATGTCCTTTTTACTTCTCGACTTTGACATGTCTGACGTACTAGCTCCAGAGAACCCACGTTCCTTTAATATTCCTCTTGTTATTGATAAAGCCTCCATGGAAGAGTGCTAATTGTCGTTTCATCTGCCTTCTTCTTCAAAAATCACAGCTGATAAATATCAATTTTGTCTTTATAGCATCATTTGCCAAATTTATAATGGGGTAATCGTAAAAATCAGATAAACTTTAACGTAAAAGTTTGGCTAATTCATTCTCGTGAATTTTGTGCTCCAATAATGTAAGTTGAGAAAATAATGTGTTCAGAGTAATGATATGGTCAATCACTATTGTCGATTCTGACATTCGAAGAGTATATAATTTCATTTTCAAGAAAATTTTATTATGCAACGACTTTGTCATATATAGTTTTGTCAACGTATCGCATATCTGCTTGACAATTAGACTTTCTGAGATACTTAACAAAATTTCCTCTGCTAGAGTAAGATTCAAACTAGTGATAGCATCCTCATCTTCTTTGTTTCATTTTTCATCTTCAATATTCGTCGGTCTGTCGCTGATGGCTATAGCACAACTATCTCTCCGCATTAACGTCTTCATTTTTATTTTTTACAATAAAAAATTATTTCCGTTGAATTTTTCAACTTCAATTTTTCTCGCCATAATAACGAGTCTCTAATACCACTTGTTGGGAAACAATAAAAATTAATGGGAACAATAATAACTACGGCGCTGTAAAATGTGGAGGGCACTGATCAGGATAATTCTCATAAAAGACTGCTCTTGACAGTCTCCTTAAAAAGAATTATCTTTCAAAGTAAGTTCCCAACAAAGGCTGGAGAAGTCACAAATGGTCTCACTTAAAATCCAGTTTACTAGAAAGAACTCACTTACACTGTATAATTATATCACCAAATAAACAGTACGATAAACGATAGCAGATGAGATCTAAAAAATACCAAGAATATTTTCCCACGCTGTTTAAATATAATGACCAAGAAATAAGTGAAATAATAGATAAAATAAACACCAAGAATTTTTACGTGAAAACATAAATCAGGAAAAAATCATGGGGATCAAGTCTATAAAGATGTCACTATGAAAAATAGGATTCACAATATTTTTCTAGATATCGAATATTTTAAAAAATATTCACTAAGAGAAATCATTACTCTTGCAATACTCAATGTAGTGAAAAGTACCTCACTTATTTTTTTTTTAGACTCTTTTTTTTCTCTCTCTCCAAAAATTATTACTATTTATCTTATTCTTCTATGAGAAGATTTCTTTTCTTTCAAAAGAAATTCATTCTAATTGATTTTTGAATGATTCTGAAAGGTTTGATTAAAGCCTCTAAATAGAGGCTTCAAGAGACACCTTAATTAAAGGAAGGTGGGCACCCAATTAAGAAGAAAGAAGTTCTTTCTTCTTTCTTTTTTTCTTCAACATTAATGAATTGGGTCTCTCGTTATAATGGAGGACCGCACACCTCAAGTTGAAGGGTTGGCATTCCTCTTTTGGTTAGTTTCTTCTACTAAGCTGCGTGCCACCCAGGCGCAAGCCTACTCACAAGCCTTGAAGCATTTTGAAAAGAGCTTAGCTAAATATGGCTAAGATAATGGCCAACGGCGTTCGTGATGGGCGGCATAGCAGCAGCAGTAAGCATAGTTCTGGGACCGACGATTCTTTCGAAAACACCTAGGCAATCGAGCTTTTTAAGCATGGGAGAACATTAAGAAAGGACAAGAGAGGACATAGGGTGATCTGCCTCCTCCAATCTTCTCTGTTTTGATAGAGGTTAACATTTCTTCTTTTTGTTCTTGATCAACATTCATGAATTTCTTAGGGGAACAATTCTTCTGTGATTTTAAGGTTTCTGATAGCAAGCGATCTGAAGTGCAGTGAGTGAGAATCAGGTAGCTAAATTTATTATATTAATTAGATAAATTTATTTTAACAAAATAAAATTAGAGATTAAATACAGGTTTATTCTACATAAAATTAAAAATCATAATAAAGCTTGAAAATAAAAGAAAATCATAAACAAAATGTTAACCATGAAAGACATTTTGTATTTTTTTCACTTATACATATTAAATGAAATTATATTAAAATTAAATTATTTAAAGATAAAAGATAAAAAATAATGCATTAAACTAAATGGAAATAATATAGATAAAATTTTTTTTAAAAAATGGATCCAAAGAAATTTAAAGATTCATAAAAGATTAAAATAAGATAGAAATACAAAATAAAATGTATTAAAAAAATTAAGATAAGATAGAAATGAAAAAAAAATAAAATGTCTTAACATATTTTTTTTAAAATGCATTGAAAAAATTTAAAAATATCTACAGAAGATAAGAAAAAAAAAATATATATATATATATAAACTAAAATACATTAAAAAAATTAAGACAAAGTTATGAAAAATAAAATATATTAAAAACAAATTTCATATATAAGACAGATGAAAAAAATAAAATGTATTAATATATTATATTTTAAAATTAAAATGATAATTCACAAAATATCAATTAAATAAATGAAAACATTAAAAGAAAATATAAAGATGCACACTTATAATGTAGAATTTTTTTTTTTTTCAAAAATATAATTAATAAAAATAAATTAAGGGACAAAATATTTATTTTTTTAAGATTTATCAACAGAGTTAACAGAAACAATAACAATAAAAATATAAATTGCAAACACCTCAAAATATGAAGTGTCGATTAATTAAATTAAAAGTTGAAGGTATTAGTTGAAATTATTATCATATTTTATACATTTTGATATTTACCATAAATTAAACTTTAAAATAATTTTTCAACAAATGAAACTTCAATTTATTTGTTGATTTCAAATAGTGTAAACCATGTTTCTCTTTTACTAATATGTTAGTCCAATTTTTAATTTTTCGGCCAATTTCTAATTCAATTTCGAATCTATTAAATGATTAATAAAATTTGAAATGGCTGAATAAGATACAGATAAAATTCCATATTATTAAAAATCATCAAAATAGTTAGAAATTAAATTAAGATATTTGATTAAACAGAATAAATGTCGCATAATCACGAAGAAGACGAGAATGTTTCTCAGTTTGTTTGGGTGGCAAATGTAGCCGGAACTCCAAACTTACATTTTTAACCCAAAATCAGACCAACTGCGTGGGAGATGACAAAAAACAATATAAAAGCAGAGATCTTTGCTGCTTTTTATAGGGGGGCCGCGACGAGTGGCGTATAGCTGAGCATGTTACAGTATAAACAGAAGCCAACGGACATACTTGGTTCCGGACCCGATGCTTTTTATTTCCCTAGATTTTATAATTGGTTCTGCAGTCCGACCATTTTGCTGACACATTTCTCCATGGACATGATTCAAGCTTAAAGCTTCTTAGCTCGTACGGCATCCTTTCCTCAACACTGTGCGTCAACACTGGTTGTGAGAGAGAAAGCAGACGGTGCTCTCCAAAAACTTCGATTGAGGAGGAAGAAGAAGAAATCTGGGAATGAGAAGGCCAATGTGGGGAGGATTCGGAGTCGAGCTTAACTCTGCTTTCTCATTCATGCTCATACTTTTGGGTCTGTCATTTGATTTACTGATTTTAGCATCTGGGTTTTGCTTTGAATACAGTTCTTATTGCCTTCTAGTTCTTATATTAGTTAGTGGCAACTGAGTTTTCTTTGTCTGAGATCTTTTGGGTAGCTATTGATGTGAAAATTAGTATCATTCCTGTCAAATGCTAGCTTTATTTTCTGCATTTTTGGGTCTTAAATGATGGATGCTAAATTAGAGGCCTTCTTTCTAGTGTAATATGAAACCTTAAAATATCATAGGCTTTGGTCTTGAAGGTGTGCTGTTCTTCAGTGTCCAAGTTTCATATACTCCAGGGGGAGAAAATCTTAGGCCTCTGTATGTGGGTGGTAGTACCTGATGGGGAATGTAAGAGTTCTAATAGATTCTTCAATGCTGTACCACCTTTTTTACTCAATTGTTCTATTTAGCTGTCTTTGAATTCAACTAGAAGTTTAAAAGGCTTCTCAAAATATACATTTTGGTTTGTGAATGTTTAAACTTGAAGAAACCAGTTGCTGTTAATGTTTCTCTGTATTCATAATTCCGGTGGGGCATTGTGCTTTTTTGTTTTGTCTGCTTGTCGGGATAGGTTTATCGTCGATCTTCGTTGGTAGATTGAAAAAGAGCACCTTCAATAATTTGAATACATTGCTTTTTTTTTTTTTTTTTTGATTTTCCAGACTTACATCTTTGCCGTGGAAGCACGATTGGTGTTTGTTATGGAAGAAATGCTGATGATCTTCCCACCCCTGATAAAGTTGCTCAGTTGGTTCAACTTCACAACATTAAAAATGTCAGAATCTACGATTCCAACATTCAGGTTCTCAAGGCTTTTGCAAACACTGGCGTCGAACTAATGATCGGAATTCCTAATTTGGACTTATTGCCGTTTGCTCAATTCCAATCCAATGCTGACACCTGGCTCAAGAACAGCATCCTTCCCTATTATCCGGCTACAAAAATAACTTACATTACGGTCGGTGCTGAAGTCACTGAGGCTCCAGGCAATGTCTCTGCCTTAGTCGTACCTGCAATGAATAATATTCTTGCCTCTCTCAAAAAGGCAGGTCTCCAAAAGAAGATTACAGTTTCAAGCACTCATTCCCTTGGAGTTTTATCCCGTTCTTTCCCTCCTTCGGCCGGTGCTTTCAATAGTAAATTTGCTTTTTTCTTGAAGCCATTGTTGGAGTTTCTCGCCGAAAATCAATCGCCTTTCATGATTGATATATATCCTTATTACGCATATAGGGAATCACCAAATAATGTGTCCTTAGACTATGCTTTATTCGAATCATCATCAGAAGTTATTGATCCGAATACTGGTTTGCTCTACACTAACATGTTCGATGCTCAGATTGATGCACTTTATTTTGCTCTTATGGCTCTGAATTTCAGAACGGTTAAAGTCATGGTGACGGAAACTGGCTGGCCTTCGAGAGGATCACCGAAAGAGCTGGCTGCCACATCAGATAACGCCCAAATGTACAACACGAATCTTATTCGACACGTTATTAATAATACAGGAACACCTGCGAAGCCCGGAGATGAGTTGGATGTGTACATTTTCTCTCTGTTCAACGAAAATAGAAAGTCGGGGATGGATTCTGAGCGAAATTGGGGCCTGTTTTATCCTGATCAGACGAGTGTTTATAATCTGGATTTCACTGGAAGAGGTTCGTTAGATGTGATTACTCAGGCGAATGTGACGAGTTCGAATGGGACAGCTTGGTGTATTGCTTCGAGTAATGCTTCAGAGATTGACTTGCAAAACGCACTGGATTGGGCTTGTGGGTCCGGAAATGTGGATTGCACGGCGATTCAGCCGAGTCAACCGTGTTTCGAGCCGGATTCCGTTGTCTCTCACGCATCTTATGCTTTCAACAGCTATTATCAACAAAATGGAGCTACTGATATTGCTTGCAGTTTTGGTGGGACAGGAGTTAAAGTGAACAAAAACCCAAGTAAGCATGTTTGAGAAATTAAGGGTACCGTTAATTCTCATTCTACTAATACTCCGTGACTTAAGACTTATGTGTCACTTCTTAGAGCTGAGGGTAAACTTAGCAGTACTCTCTGATAAACACTTAGTATATGTAATTTTATGAGAAACTAAGTAATTATTGATCCTCCACTTTGTCATTGCTCCTTGCAGGCTATGATAATTGTTTGTATGCAACACTTGGGTAAGTGTTTTTCTGTCCCGACCTTCCGTTTCAAATTCTGTTTATTGAACATAGTTATTTTATCGAAACTGGCTTAGTTTGCGATGGTTTTTTTTAAACTGCAGGAGTAACAAAACAGTTTTAGGCAATGGAACGGCAATTTCATCGCCTATGCATTCATCCTGTGCTAGAATTGAAGTATCCATTGGTGTTCTTGTCCTGGCGTTGGTGTTGTTGGTTTACAAGTAGTGCTAGTGATGATTGGGTGGAGAAGAAGATTTGCCAAATTTTGAGACTGCTTTATTTTGAGGTTGTATCTAAAATAGAGCAATCTATATCTCAAGTAGTAGCTTTTGGAATCAGATTTATATATGGAGAGATGCTACTACCACACAAAATATTAAGGCCAATGTAACAAAGTAATCATAAAGCAACTCTTTTAGTTTTCACAAGCTTATTATCTGAATGTTCACTTCCAATTTGAGGGTTGCAAATGAAGGAGATGCAGAATTAATAGAGAAAATTCAAGCAAAAAGCAGAAAATCCATGCCCAGCAATCGTCAGCTGGAAAAAGAAAGTAAAAGTGATCTCCATGGATGGAAGGTTAAAGACCTTGGTCAATCAGGTAATCCCCCAACCTCTCAACTACCATGTTGCATTGTCCGGGAGTGACTGGCTCATCATAGATGCCGAAAATTAGTGCTTGTCCAGTCTTCTTGATTGTGATTCCTCCAGATCCCTGCATCCAAATAATAGGTATACCGTTAATTATCTGTGCTATAATCCCATCCAAAAATGAGAAAATTACAGCAAATTTACGTCAACGTTTTGAAAGATGATCTAATGAGATGTGTAATTTCATATATTAAACATTTCGAATTTCAAATAAAAATTGTCATAATATGTTAGAAAGTATCACAATTGTTGGTTGCATGCACCTAAAATCATCCTCAAGCCGTTTAAAAAGTCCAAATTATAGCAGAGAACTCCGCCTGGCAGATGCCCACGCATTCAAAAAGGGGATAATGACTAGTTGACTACTATTAGTATTTAAAATCAGGTTTAAATTTGGATAAGACTATATAGATCTATGCACTCACCTTCTTCCCACGGATGACAGCTCCGGGCTCTCCTTGGATTACCATGTATTTTGTAGCCCCAAGATGTAAACCAGTTGGAGCAAGATGGCCTGGTTCGTCAAAGTCCTTGAGGATGTCAGCAATCTCATTGGGCTTCAGCTGCAAAATTTACAAAGAGGGGAAGATTTAATATAATCAAAAGAGTTTTCATTGGCAAGCGCTTAGAAATAGTGTAAACCAACCAGAAGTTCAAGATTGTGAACATTAGCTATGCAATGGCTACCATCTAAAAAGATTGTGATGGAAACTTTCCTAATAATTTGGCTCCAGCAAACAAGAACAAGAGAGGTGCAATGGGATGTTACATTCACCAGTTCCTTGGAAATCAAAACCTTCCGTTTCCACTAAGCTTGATAGATATTGCAATAGATAATGGAAGTAAGATCATATGCACAATGATACTTCATTGGAAGTAATAGACAAAAGTCTACGTCGGCATGTGTTGGCAAAAGACGGGAAAAACATCCAGATGCCTCCATTGGAAATGGTCCCCAGAAAGCCACACATTCAACAAATAAAAACACAATACTATTGAATCCAACTATTCGATATTGGCGGCTTGATAGAAAATGAAATCGGTGTGGGTAAATAGAATAAATAAATCAAGAGTTGAAGAGCTTTTGTTCGAACAAACGGACGTAGAAAAATAACGGAATAAGATCCTCTCGTTTCAGGGTGTCATAGAGTCACGTGCATTTCCCCAACCAAAACTGTGAAGTCAAATGAAAAAGAAATAAAAGAGTGAAGATAGTTTGTTTGGCAACAAACATATTGCAAATAACGAAACAAAATCGTATCGTTTCAAGGCAGAGCTAAACTTCACCGATCAAAATTATTTGGTCAAGATGTAGTTCGATAAACGATCGAAGAGCTTTTGGTTTAAATCAGATAATCTCTTTCAAAGGCAGAGCAACAAATTCAACGATCACAAAGATCTGATCGAAATGTAGCTTAGGATTGAAAATTTTTACTAAAAATTAATCGAATCAGATCACTCCAGCACCAAAAGCAGGGAGAAACTTCACCAATCAAAACCGGTCACAATGTTGCTGATAAAACTTGACAAATCAAATAAATAAATTCAAAATGTAGTCGATATGAATTCATAGACAGCAAAACAGAGAGATAGAGAGAGACCTGAGGGAAGGAAGAGCTTTGGGCCCAAACACTACCGTCATGACCGAGGATGGCGGCGGCGGAGAGATGCTGTCCTTGGCCGTCGATTTCGCACATCAAATGGTCATCTACGTACGCCTGCCACGACATTGTTATTCCGTTCTCTGCCTACGCTCTTCTTTTCTCCTTTTGAATCTTCAGCTTGGTGTGGGAGATGTTGTTGAGCTCCTCCTTCTTCTTCGTCTCCTCTTTCTTCTTGTCTTGTAACCTCTTCGAAATGGGCTTATATAGGTATCGAGAAAATAGGGAGCGCCTTGAACAATTACAGGCTAGGCAGAGCCAATCCTGACCGCCCGTTTTGGTTTATTCAATTTCCGCCAGTCACGTCCACTTTATTCTAGGAATTTCTTTTTTCATTCGTTATCAATTTATTGCCTAATTTTTAGATTCATTTAAGAATTGAAGGTTTTTTTTTTTACTTCTACAATAACTCGGATCTTTTTGTCAATTTATCTGTTAAACCTAATATATGTACCACATTTCCATCAATAAGTTATTTTAACGTTATTTCAATTTTCGTCAAAATCATATAAAAAAATTAACTGAATTTTAAATCAGATTAGAAATTGTCTAACAAGTAATAAATATAATTAAAACACTCCACTTAAAGAAATATATAGTACACTTTAGGTGTGGGTAATACCGAATTGGAACCGTGGTCTTGATCGAATCGTGCAGTTTGGTCCCGGTTCGCTGGTTCTACCCACTCACTGTTTCAATTCTAGACTTTAAAATACGTGCGGTCCGGTCTCAATTTTGGTTCCACACTTTCAAAAATAATGAAAACCGAACCAAATCGTGGGTTAAACATTCGACATGAAAATTGGTTAACCTCAACCCAAAATCTCAAAAAAACAACTTATACCAAAAACGCGACACAAATTTCGAAAACTAAACCCAAAAAAACAACAAATAAATATAAATAATTTTTTTAAAAAGAATTTGAAACATAACGGGACCGAACCATAAAACATGGTTTGATCCCCGTTTAGTTCCGGAACCCACAAGTTCAATCCTAGTTCCAGTTCCGAGGTGGAATCAGACTTAACTGGACTGCGCTCACCCCTAGTACACGTGTTGAATTTAATAAATAAATTATTCATAGTTAAAAAACGAAAGTTTAATTTTTTTAAAAAAATATTTAATTTGTAAATAATTCCATATTTATATTTAAATTACATTTGATTAGTTATCTCCTATTCTCAAAATACTCTTTCCATTCTCTAAAATGAAAAGTTTATCCAAATAGTTCTTATAGGTAAAAACATCTGTTCACACATCTTCTCATCTTCAACTTCTTTTTAGCTAATAGGGTTAAAACTAATTAGAACTCTAAAGTATAGGTTTAATTCAAAATAACTCTTAAACGAAAAATTTTAACAATTAAAATCTTAAACTATGCAAAATGTAACAAATTAAATCTTAACAGATGGCTGATCCCCCTTCATTCTCGACTTACGCAAATATCGTCATCGGCCTCCTTATCTATCCAGTGCTTACGTGGCACTAGACATATTAGGTTGGGGGGGTTGAGGTGAGAGTGGAGAGCTCCCGTCCCCCGTGCACAACACGTGATTTTAAAATGAGAGGTCATCATCCCTGATCGGCCCCTGTTCTATAAATGAGGCATGAGAACGAAGGGTCACCGCCCCCAGTCGGCCCCTCATTCTCAAACATTGAGTTTGAATACGGGGGGCCGATTCGGGGCGGTGACCCCCGTTCTCATGCCTCATTTTTAGACCGGGGAGCCGATCTGAGGGTGGTGACCCCTCGTTATCAAAATTAAAGCTGAGAACCGGAGGTCACCACGTCGGATCAGGGGACCGATCCCCGACTCTATATAAGGATTCGACCCCCCAATATCACCCCTCCTTGTCGAAAAACTAACTTTTCTCTCAACCCCCATTGTGATTTCAACCCAAAATCTGACCATATCTATGTTGATTTCTCTAATCCTAATCGTTTTCTTCAAATATCATCTAAAAAATCTTACAAATCCAAGGCCTAAATCGTTCAAATCCCAAAATCTTCATTTCAACCTAAATTCCTAAAATTTTCCTAAAATGGCTCCCAAATTGGTAATTAAACGAAAGGCTGACTCGTCACAAGGAGGTTCGTCACAAGGTGGATCAATTGGGTCCGATAAACCAGACATCGTCAGCATAAGGTGCTCCGGCGCAAGAGCAACGACCACCAACTTGGCATGTGTCTATGGAATTTAAGAACCAAATGTGTAAAAAGCAGTTTGAACGAGATATGTCAAACCGCTCGATTATTCATTTGAACACTATCAACTTCTGAGGTTGGGAGTCGTTGAAAATTAAGGAGATGTTCGATAGAATCGCCCTACATGAGGTGTATGGCTTGATAGGCGATAGCAGTGAGCGTATTTCTCGCTTGTTTTATACGAACTTAACCTCTATCAGGATGGCAAGATGAATGAAGACGTACATCCTGGGTACGAAGATTGTCATATCTCCATAGACAGTTAATAAAGTGCTCGGGTTTGTGGGAGGAGGACCCGAGGTGGAAAAATACTATCATGCTTCCTGCGACTGCGATTTTTTCAGATCGATCGAGGGACTAGAGTTTCTCAGGAAAATTCATCGCAATTCCAACATTGCTGGATTCGTGAAACCAAAATCCAAGAATTTGAATGTCAGAGCTCGCGTTATTTACAATTTGATAACTAACACCATTTTACCACGTGAAGGACATAGGGATCTCGTAAGCTTCATGAATCTCTATGTGATAGAGAAACTGTACAACAAGAAGATGTTTGACCCTGGCTTCGTGAATTATAGGCCACATACGTGAGATCAGTCGGACATGCAACAAGAATCTATCGTACAACACATTGATATCGTCGAGTGAGCTCGGATTTAGCTACCTATTAGAGAACAGCTAAGAGCACAGAGACTCATGGATGTATTCGATAGGTTTCATTTGATTCGGATAGGCCTAATTAAAGTCAACGGGACTTGGGTGTTCAAGGGAAAGCAAGCCGAGGGAGATCAGTGGGCCTCCACCTCTGCAGACGTTCATATGGAGGATGCTCTGCTCGGCCATTGTCCCCCTAGACCGCTAATAGGTGGGATAGAATGGAGCAGAATATAGAGTTCCTCGTAGGCAATGTCGAGGAACTAACCGTCGCCCAGAGAGAGCCACTTGAGTACCAACAAGAGCTGAGGCAAACCCTCATGAAATGGATGGAGAATGACGACACCGACAACGTCCCACCACAGTTTAATTTATGTACTTTACTTTATGTTTGTAATGAAAAGTTTTGTTTTGTAATTTTAATTTATGTTTGTCATTTAGTTGTACTTTATTTAATAGTTTTACTATATGTTTGTACTTATTTATCTGAATCTGATTTTGACTTATACAATTGTGATTTGAATTTGCAAGAATTGTTTGAAGTTAACTACGAGGAGTTATGAAATAAAGAAAACTATATCCAATTTTACAATTTTATCTCACTAAATTATATATTTTTACAATTTTATCTCATTAAATTTGTGCCAAAATTACAGTCCAAATAGTCATACATTTCTGACTCTACCATGTAGAATATTTCTACACATAATGAAAACTATATTAGAAAATAATAAACGTGTGCTTATGAGTGAAATGTGTTGAAATGTATTTGTGTCCTGTTAAATATGTAGAAATTCATAAATGTGTCTTGCGAAGTAGAAGCAAACCCAGCGTCTGAAGTGAATCCTCTATTAGGACAATTGCGACTATTATGCCTCTAACGCCTACATCTATCACACGATATCGTTGAATTCTTTATAGTAATTGTTAAACTTGACGGCTCATCGACATCTCGCACTCTTTTCTTCTTCAGCCTACCAGGTTGGTATTTTTTTTTTGGCGGAAAGATTTCATTCATATTTTGTACAGACGGCCACATATGTTGCCCGCTAATGAGATGAATGAAATTTGAGTATATCTGCAGATAAATTCTCCAGTGTTGGTATTGATGAACGTAATTTTCCAGTGCAAGTCTCATGAAATGAATGCAGAGAATGAAATAGACACATAGATTATAGTAAACACTAACTTATAACAATTGCACACACACGTATTCATGTTGACAACATAATGTTCGTTGTTGTTGTTGACCTCAAATCGTGCAGTTCTAGCAAACATAACACTCCAATTTTGAGCTGCACGTTCTAACTTCAAAAGTTTTTTTTTTTATCTGGGGACACAAGAAATCTGTTGACGAGGCCAACTTTTTGTATTTGTTCACCATCCTAGTCATCAACCATTTTCGGATCATCTCAAACATTGTCAAAATTGGTTTGTCCTTGACAGGTAGTAAAACTGCATTAAATGAATCAAATAAATTATTTAACCCCAGTTCACATTTAGGAATCAAAGAAAATACATGACTAGCCTAATATTTAGGGTTTGTGCCTCGAAAATATGTATGGGCATCCAGGTTAATCTAATATAATTTTCTCATTTCTATCTCGAAAATAAAAAATTATGGTTACCCTGGCCGCATTCCATATTGCATCTCTGTATATTCTACATCGAAATTAATTTTTGAAATTTGCTTACATACGCCATATGCAGTAGTAGTGTTTGGTTGACAGTGATTCCTGCTGCACGGTGATGCACCTAGGGGTCGGTATAGAGAGCACCTAAGAGCAATACAACAAAATCAACACAATGCTCGTTAGATTTACACCAAGAACTTGGCCGAAGGAGACTCCAAATACAAACAGAATATTTTCTTCAAATTAAATCTAAATAAGCTGAAAATTTAACACAACCTTGCCAAAAATATGTATAAAATGCTCTTAAATTTTCAGCTCCAAAATCATTGTGGCAGAAAAGTTATGCACGAATCAAAACCAAAAAACTATTGTTATGAAAAACTACTAGGTGGCCGATTTTCATTAGACTTTCCAGTCACATAAATTTGTCAATTCTGAACCAAATAGACTGAAAATGTAGGACAACCTTACTTGATACGTGGATGATGGACTCTAAAAATTTCAAAAAGAAATTTGCAGAAATGACCAAGTTATGGTTGATGGAATCACAGTTAGTTCACAAGGTAACACAAGCAGCACTTACAGATAATAAATTCTCCAAAAATAAAGAAATACTCAAGCAAATGATACAGACTTCCCATCCTTTTACTGTGATTCCAACCCTTGGAAAGGCTGGAGAAAAGGATTGCTGTAAGAGTCACCAAGTAATCTCAAACTTGGATGACAATGAAGACAACACCTTGACTCAAATGTGACACACCGAGGAAGAAAGTTGTTTTGATGACCCGAACGCTTCTAATTTTGCAACAACAAAATTTAGGTTTTCATTCAACAAAAGCTAAGGTTATAACCTGAAAAAGATACTTAAATATCTCTCCTAAAATCTAGGGTTTAACGGCTGCAAATGAGGGAGAAAGGAGGAGGGAAGGTGCTCGGCTAATGGATGGCCTCAAGCATGGCCGTACATGGCGAGCGGCTCCCTACTTGGCCACATCATATGGTCATCTTTTCTTCTTCAAATTGCAGCATACGCTCCCTCCAGAATATGTTCAGGCATGTAATTAAAACAAAAAAATAAACTAAAGTCATAAAGGAAAATAAAGGATAAAGTCGGTTACACAATTTTGTCAACAAGGAGGACAAACTCTTTCAATTTGAGGTGGCTGAGGCTTGTGCTTCAATTTTGTCACTTGGCATTGCGGTCCCAAAAATTGAACACTTGGCTTTGATCTCTGATAAGTATGTATTTTATACACTTATTTGTACTATTTTATATTTAATTCGATAAGTTTTCTCAAGTGTTTGAAAAAATTTAACGTTTTTGGTGTAAATGTGCAGAGAAAATGAAATTTAGCATATTAAAGTCTCAACAAAAGAATTGGATGCATCACGAAGCAAAAAAAGGGAAACTTGTGAGGGAAGAAAAAAGGTCAAACCAGAATGGTTGCCGATCGATCGGCCACTGGGAGGCGATCAATCAGTTGTCACTGAATAAAAAAACAATAATTTTAAGTTTTGATCTCAACCGTTTATTGTTGTTTTAATTTCAACCGTTGATCGTGGACCCCGATACCTAATTTCAAAACTAGGTTATAAAACCAGGATTAGAGGCATAGTTGGAGAGCTGCCTAGAGCTAAAATATATATATATATATATATATATATATATATATATATATATATATATATATATCGCAGAGAAGGGGCTGAAAGCTGAAGACAAAAACCGAAACGATGCAAGAGCTTCGACAACTGAAATTCAGCATAATTTTCTTCCTTGTCCTTCTCCTTTGAAACTATCAACTCTATTATTATCGTTGTTTTTCATTACCATATATATATATATATATCAGAGAGGGGGCTGAAAGCTGAAGACGAAAACCGAAACGAAGCGAGAGCTTCGAGGACTGAAATTCAGTATAGTTTTCATCTTTCTCTTTCTCCTTTGAAACTATGAACTCTATTATTATCGTTGTTTTTCATTACCTTATCATAAACTAACTCTATTTTCTAGGGCTACAATGTAGCCGAATTGAGAACGTTTAGCATTTTCTTTAATTTAAGTTATTAATTTTCTGTTTCGTTATTGTGTTGAGTAATTTTCTGTGTTGAATAATTTACCATAAAAATGATCTTAGACTAGAGATATCTAGGACGTTGTTGTGATGTTTTGATTTTTTGTTCCTAATGTATTCAATCAATTTTTAGGGTTAGAAACTGAGAAGTAATAATCTGTTAATTGAATAAGTTTGTCATTACTCGAAAGAGATTAATAAATACATTAGTGAAATTGCTATCAACACATATGAATAGATATTAATGAATTGAATTATGAATACTAATATGATTAATTTAGGTGAAGTCGTAAACTCTAGAATTTTCTTATACTAATTTCTATAACTTTATTTAATATTTCTGTTATTTAATTTAGTTAATTTTCTATGTTGCTTTATTTTAAATCAAAAGTTATCAAAATGTTGTTATTCAAATTAAATTAGAATAAATTTTGTTTAATAAATTGCAAAGTTAGTCCTCGTGGGATCGACTCGTATTTACGTAATTTATTACTTTTGCGATACGTTCACTTACGTTAGCATTTTTTGCAACAATCTCCCATCTTCAATGGAAGGCTCCTCTTCATAATGGTTGAGTCATGCACGAGGCACACCATGCTTGACATCCTCGGGTTCGTTCTTTCCTTTGTGTTGGTTGATCCTTTTCTTTGGCTCTATGGGTTCGACCTCCTTTGCCGTAGGCTCTTGCTTCATCATTTTAATGGGTCAGTCTTTGGCTTGTGTGTTGGCTCTTAGTGCCATTGTAGCACACGATTTAGTAAAACTTAGGACTTTAGTTTGAGGGTTAATAACCCTAGGCATATCACACTGCAAAAAACTTGGGACTTTAGTTTGGGGGTTAATAACCCTAGGCATATCGCACAGCAATCATCAACCTCTAGTATTTGTAAAAACAACAGAGTCAACATAAAACAATATAACTATCACAATGTCTCAATATTTGAAATAATAATTAAAAATGCATTATAACTTTTATCGATCCGAAACAAATGTTCATCTATATTCTACTTCAGTCTTAGATCTTCCTTCAATAATTTTAAAAACCACGTTCATGAATTCATATACTCTGATTTCACATTGGTAACAATAATGAGATATATTTCATTGTTGCTACCAATACTGACAGCTGTCAGTGGCCGAGACATGAGCTTTTTAGATGACAATCATCCAAACAAATAATATGTTTACCACACTGCACAAACATGTTTTGCAAACAATCATACACATATACATTCTTTTGAATACACATGACTCATTATCGGCAGAGCTTACCAAGTAAGTCTGTATGCCCAATGTGCTTCCCTGATTTGATCTACGTATTTCTTCTCTGTACGACCACAATAACTTGTATTGTTCGTCACATTTCTCTTTATTAAGTTTTCAATGTTCGCTTCTTGCTATTCTGGCAAGACTTGTTATATTGACATTCAAATTATTCATCATTGTCTCGATAATGGACAGAATTTTTCACGTAGATTTGCTTTTGAATCTATCCAAATAATGATTTGCCACACATTTTGTAGTAGCATGTCGATTCTTAATTTTTCTTAAATAGTTGTGACAATCGTTAAAAAATTTTATTTGAAACGTAAGCTCATTTTTCATCTTCGAACATGCATTCTTCAATCACATCCATCTTCACACACTGTCGTCAATCGCCAGAATTCACTTTTAATGAATTTGATTCTATAATCATTATTCAAAATATATTTTACTATTTTTTCTCTAATTGGTTTTAAAGAATTATATTTTTTTCCAGATAAAATCTCATCAAAATTTCTTCTCTTACCAGTATGCTTTCCACTTTATCACCTTCAAGTTGACCGATGTTCGAATCTCATTGTCTAAAGTTTTTTACGTCGATTGCATCTCTATTTCTTCATTGCATTCAAGATGATTGAATGCCTGAAAATCACTATATGTGGATGTGGAATACGAATACCAATTCATATTGACATCACAATTTGTTGTCTCGTCTATTTCAACTTATCTAATTGAATCATAATTCATCAACGTCGCTAATACAGAAAAAAATCGCCGAAACAAGAAAATATTGTAGAGGTTTTATAGTTTTTGTGAGCAGGGGTGAGAATGGAGGGTCATTTCATTATATAATATCGGAGATCGACCTCTCGTTGTCAAGTACAATAATTGATAATAAGAGACTGTTTTAGAACAGCGACCCTCCGTTCTCAAAGACAACAATTGAGAATAAGGGGTCACCGCTCCAGAACGGCCTCTCGTTCTAAATTCATGTGCGGTGCACATAGAACATGAGTCTCCACCCTCCTAGATCTCTTGACCCAATGTATCCGGTGCCACGTAAGGATTGTATAGATCGGGAGACTATTCATTTTTTATCGTGCCCCAATTCTTAGCGTAAATAATAAACATGAGTTGATCGGCCACCCAACAAGATTTGATTTGTTATATTTTTTATAATTTAATATTTTAGTTCTTAATAATTTTATTGAGGAATATTTCAAAAAAATCCATACTCTACTCTAGTGTTTCAATTAATTTTTACCCAAGCTAATATAATCCGAAGCTCTGCTCCAACTGAGAAATTGCCAATGGCGGGAATCCACTTCTCAACAAATTTGAACATTTCTTAATTTACAAAATTATTGTTCGTTTCATACGTTGAGGAATGAGAAAGCTCTATCTCTCGACCCATTTCTCTCTCCTTTCCCTCCGCCATGGTCGTGGCCTTGGAAGCTTTAGTTAAGACTCCTATTAGAGGGGTCTGGTGAATTTTGTCTCTTGGAATGGAGGAAGATGATTTCATCGTTTTTTTTTTGGCAAAAATTCATCCTTTTGTCTTTTTCACTCTGTTTTTTGACCAGGAAATCGAGCAGGAATCAAGCAAAATCAACGTATCTCAGATGACCGGAATCATCACCAGAGTTCAATCCAAGTAGATTTACGTCGTGTAGTTTCCAAATCACAAGATTAATATCGGTAATTCCAACAAATCATGAATCCGAAACTCTCTGCAACAACTACTCCTGATTTTCTCGACAGAACAAAGTACGCAGCAAAGGAGAAACAGCCAAATCGCGGCTGGGAATCTTCAGTTTAAATTTCATTTAATCTATCCGAAAAGCACAGAGACTCTTTGATCATTCTTCATCGCCATGAACATGAAGATATTCTTCCCACGGTGGGTTATCGCAGTGATTGATTTGGAAATAGTGAAAGCGCAAGTTTTTTTACTTGCTTCGTTCGAATGTCATTCTTAACCAAACTGCAACTTACAAGTGGCGCACAGCTGACGCGAGAGAGAGAGAGAGAGAGAGAGAGAGAGTGAGTTCTCACATGATAAAACAATCTTTAACAGAAGACCCAAAAAATTTTTTGGAAAGCTCTTCTCGTCTAATCCGTTTTCACCCAGATTCGGAGCAATAGCTACGGGAATTGGAAGGTCTGAATCAGTCACCATTAACGACCACAGCAAGAGCTTTCTCACTTCCCTCATGGAAAAGACGAAGCTTCCATGTCAGTTCTTTCACCCAGCGCTTCACAAACAAAAGACTTCATCGGAGAAGGAACTCTTAGACAACTCATTTCTCTAGGAATTACAGAACAATCCGGTTGAGGCCTCTGTAATCCTATTCCCGGAAAGCAATTTAAAGAGCTATCAAAAACGCCTCTTCCGGAGAAACGTTTTGAACATTCTTGGTTAAACCCAGAGAAGAAATTGAAAGAAACGGAGAAATTTGCAAGCTTTCGTAAAGAACAAACAGCGTCAGGCAGTAACCCAGATAGCTTATTGTGAGCCAAATCGAGAACTTCAATCTCCTTCAAACAAGAGAGCGTGTCTGGTAGTTCACCCGATATTGAATTGAAACTCGCATCAAAAACTTGAATTTCAGAAAGAAGCCCAATTCTTTCAGGAATACAACCAGTTAATTGATTATTCAGAAACAAAATTTCCTTCAGATTTGAACCCGAAAATCCAAGGTTCGCCGGAATGCTCCCGCTGAATTTGTTGTTCGCGAAACTCATCACAGACGCTGGGGAATTTCCTAAATTTTTAGGAATCTCGCCGTCGAACTGATTATTGTTGATAAAAATTGCGTCGAGTTTTTTGTCGAAGAGGTCTTCGGGAATGGGACCGGAGAAGCCATTAAATCTGAGGTCTAAGTAGATAAGATTTGGTATGTTTAATGTGATCGAAGGAAAAGGGCCGCAGAAAAAGTTGTTACTCAGGTCTAATTCTTGAAGTGAATAGAGGTTTTTGAAAGCGTATGGAACTGTGCCTGTAAATCTGTTGCTGTTGAGATGAAGAAGAGTCATCTCGGTTAATAAAGAGAGTTCTTTTACGAGGGTGCCTGTAAGATTAGCATGGTTGAGATCGATTCCAGCGACAAAGGGTCCAGCCGACGCCGGCAGTGTGTCGTCGGGGCCGGCGCAGAATACCCCTTTGTACGAGCAGACGTTCGGGCCGACCCAGGTGGCTAAAACTCCAAATGGGTCGTCGTGGATGGCGGATTTCCACGCCTGAAGAGCAGTGAACGCTCTATTCAGACTCGCCGTCGACCCTGGTTTTTTTAGCCCTCCTCCATCCGAACCGCCTCCAACGCCGCCGATTCCGAATCCCAATCCGACGCTGACGCCGACGCCGATGGCAGCTCGAACACCCACGTTGACACCTAGATGGGCATTCCCCGGAATCGCGAAATGGACAAGGAGCAAAATCAGAAACAAGAAAGTCTGCATTTTCCAGTAGATGATATAGAAAGGTTTTAACTTGATTGATGGGTTGTTTTTTGAGCTTTGTCCAAAAATGGTTCTGGTCTGACCCACTTAGGACTGTAATTGACAGTGGATGAGCTCCATCGCCATCTTTGTCTTCTCCTTCCAGACAAGCAGTAATTAAGAACAATGATGAAAAACTGCTAATGTCTTCCTTCGAGGGCTCTGTGTTGAACCCTAAATTATACACATTGCAGAGTTTTTCTCTAGAAAAATATGAAGTAATTTCTATAAATACAGCAGCCCACTGCCCACCAAACGAGAAATATCTCAAAATAGGCAGCCCGGCCGGCTCGGTGCCGAGGCTAAGTGAGGACCAAATGATTAGTAGCTCGCATGGACTTCAAGCTGGCGTGGTTATCAAAATGCTTTTTTTGCCATGGATGTTAGAGAGAGAGAGAGAGAGAGAGAGAGAGAGAGAGAGAGAGGCGAGGATCCAGATGAAGACCGTAATGGATGGACCATCGTACCTTTTTTTTTTTTCCAAATAGAAACTTTGATAAATTCAAACCAACGAAGCTCGAGGAAGAAGCTAGTTATACCATCCAATTTGCTGATGTGATCTGAATGTAAATTGCTCAACGGAAACAACAGCTTTCATTGGTTTCTATTCAGTTTCTCTTTTTTACTTCCACAGGCCCATTCTTGCATAGTTTACACCCCACCTAAAGCCTGCTCGATACGGTAGCAGGCTCGACTCGTTTAAATTTAATTAGTAAATTGAGTTAGATTGAATTTATTTTTACCAGGCTCAGCTTGTTGTAATTACTAAATTCGTTAGACTCAGTTTCTTTAACTCGTTAGGGTCGATAAGTCAAATTTTTTTAACGTGGACTCAACTCAGTTCAAATCGACTCCTTAGACTCGTTTGACCGTTATATTCGACTTGTTTAACTTGATAGACTCAGTGAATCAAATTTTTTTTGACTCAGCCGACTCATTTGTTATCTCTAATACCACCCATCATTATTATAAATTTACTTTGGATTTCTTACTTCAAAAGTGTGTTTCCGTTGGAACAAGTTGAAGCCTCCATTAATCTTCATCGGTGAAAATAGAACACAGAAGTAATGGTGGATCGTATACAACAGGTTTATAATGTACAATGTCAAGTTTGATCGAATATTACAATATCATTGGTTTTAGTTTAAGGGCCATGGAACTTTCACGTTAGCATTTTACTAGTAACAGAAGACAGGTTACATACATAGAGCACCCAGTACCATAAATTTTTTAACGTGAGACTGTGCTGCTGGTCACTTGATTTCAGGCTATAAAACAACAGTTTTACAGTCAATGAACTTGCATTCTGGTATTAGCCGTAGAAAACTTCCTATTTTGAAGACAATTAATAAGTCTTGGTTTAATCTAGCATAGATTTGGTATGAACCCCTCTTCTCCCAAAACTAGAGTGGGCTTATCCGTCCTTAGCTAGTATGATATTATCGTAGTAACGACTCAGAAATAGACCTAACAAAATATCTGGTCAGACATAAATTTTTAGTACTAGAGACCAAATAAAGAAAAATCATCACCGACAAACTAATATTCACTCCTAGATATGCTCATCGTACTATTACTATTGACAGCGTTATTCTTTTTTTGCTCTGGTGCGTAAATTTGACGGTGCAAGTTTCTTTGATCATAATTTATTATACACCGAAGTAAATAGAAGAATTCAAATCAAACAAGAAAAAACAAAAACTTATGGCTGAATTTTACGTAAAAAATCTTAACAGGAAAAAAAAATCACTTATACCAAGTCGAATTACAAAATGATTATTGTGACTCAAACGTAATATAAAGTCGTATATCAAAACCTTAAAACAAGGCTTATACGTCATGTCCTTCTCTAATACTAAACACCCTTAAGAAAAATTTACAATTTTGTTGCAACATCGAGATTTTCGATTTAGGGGAAATGGGATTGGGGAGAGACTTGAAAGTGTAAAATGAAAGGAAAAACAGAATAAGAACAGTTCCACTTATTCATTTACAGGAAGCAAGTAGATGAAAAGCAATTAGACTTTTCAATTCCAAATTAAATAAAAGTCTTTTATTCCTCCAAGAAACACCATGATTCTCAAAAAATTAACATTCTCTTCCCTGTTGCAGCAGAATCCTGCAGATCTGCAGCATCCAATGCCATTCTATAGGGACTTGTTTGGACAATTCGGAAGATATAAGCCATTTAAAGCAAGTATCTGTACTTACTCTCATCAGTAATCTCTTTTATCCTACTTGTTCTTTTTAGGATGCTATTCTTCTTGGTATTCTGCCTTCTTTTTTCCCACCTAAACTATTTTGACTCTTATGGAATTGGCTATTTATAAGAATGAAAGCTTAGAAATGATGTATGTAGTCTGCCATTCGAGCCGTAACAATGGCAGCCATGATGCCTGTTCGGCAATTCTCGGGTCTTCACAGTAATCATACGTCGATGAAGATGCCTTCTTTTACATCGGCGAAGTCGATCGTGCTAAAAACCTTCCATGCCGGAAAATTTGTGTTTTCCATTATGCCAGCTCATTGGGGAGGCAATTTGTGCAAGAGAACAGAAGCTCGTGTTATCTCACCTGAGATATTTCAATGGAGCACCTCCTCGGAAATTCTTGATTCGAGTGATGATGAATACAACGGGGTCATAATCGATTCAGAGAGCTTACCGTCCAATGCAGATGCCTTTGGATCGGCTCTGCAAACTTCTCTTTCTTATTGGAAATCGAAGGTGTAATCTAGGTAAAGCTAGGAAATTGTTTAACTGTGAAGATGATCTGAGATTGCATTTGCTGTTTATGCAGGGGAAAAAGGGGGTGTGGCTCAAATTATGGCTAGAGAAAGCTGATTTTGTTTCAGTGGCAATTCAGGTAGTGAGAGAATGGAAGATGGATATGTGTAGATAAGTCAATGATGTTGTTACGGGCCGCTATGTAAAATCAAAGAGAGCTTAACGTGAGTGTCCAGCCCATATCAATAGGAATGCATAATCTCACGTCGCTTAGTAGAGTAAAAAGTGTATTATTTATAAATAAAATTTCTTTCTCTACCTTGTACAACGAGTGTTGGGCTAACTATAAGAACAAATTTGTACGAACTTTAATTTAAAAGGATAATATTATATTAAGAATGACTAGAGAATAGATATATGCAAGTTGCCCTTATATATCTTTCTTCATCGAAGAAAGCGCCCGGTACTTGATCAGGCGGGGGGATGACACTGGGGGACTTTACATATGCCATTTTTACTAATTTGTTGAGCATTTTTGTTTGGATTTGAATGAATTTCAGGAAGGGTTTGATTTCCACCATGCTGAAGCAGGATATGTGATGCTCACTCACTGGATTTCTAATGAGCCTTGTTTGCTTCCTTCTAGCCCCTCACATCAGATAGGTGTTGGGGGGTTTGTTATCAATGACAAAAATGAGGCCTCTCTCTCTCTCTCTCTATCTATCTTCCCCTCTCTCTCTCTCTATCTATCTATCTCTCTCTCTCTCTCTCTCTCTCTCTCTCTCTCTCTCTCTCTCTCTCCCCCTCCCTCTTATCTATTTCTCCCTCCCTCACATTCAGGTTCTGGTGGTGAAAGAAAAGTGCCCGTGTAGTTGTTCTGGTGTGTGGAAGATGCCTACTGGATACTTAAACAAGGTGAGTAGGAGTATGTTTGATTGATGTCTTCTTTACAAAAAGATCAATTTTCAAAGTTATTTCTTGACTTTTTGGATAATCTTTTGATGATAGTTTTCAAAAATAGTTTGAAGCTGTCTTAGTCTTTTGATGGTACTTAGTTTGGGAGAGATTAGGGTTAATGGGTAGTAACTAGAGTGCATGTTTTGACTGTTTCAACACCAGTCTGAGGACATATTCAGTGGAGCTGCAAGAGAAGTGAAGGAAGAGACTGGAGTAAGAAGAAACTTCATCTTTTTAACAACCATTTTTATCATCTTCACTTTTAACCACATCTTCCTCTCCATGGCTGTGACCAGGTTGAGACCATGTTCTTGGAAATGGTTGCTTTCAGGTAATTTTTAGTTTCCAAGAGTAATTATGGGTGGAGTCGGTTTGGGTTGAACCGGATCAATGGAACTGAATCGTAGATTTAGGTCTTGTATGGTCCAGTTTCCACTTTTGAAAAACCAATTTCAGAATAGAACCAAGTAAAATCGAAGGTTTTTGTTAAGTTCTCGGTTCGTTTTTTCAAAAACTGGTCGGACCGAACCAAACTGATTTGTGATGTTAATATAGTATTCTAATTTTAATTTTAAAAATTACAAAAAAATGAATAAAACTGATGAAAACCAGCCCAGACAGACCAAAATGGGGATTAAACTGATTCAGATCGAACCAAATTAAAAAAATTTAAAATCAAACCAAGCAAATCAAAAAAGTTGATTTGACTCATGCTCGGTTATGAAACCCAACTGTTTCGGTTTTGGTTTCAATTAGTGTTAGAACCGAAACAAACCGGACCGATTCCTAGTGGATAATTGAGGCAAGTAGACTAAGATTTATAAGACCTGTTGTTCTTTCAACATTTGGTCGTGTCTTCTTTGCCAGACATGCCCATCTTTTAGCTTTCGAGAAATCAGATTTGCTATTTATCTGCATGCTCAAACCATTAACTGCGGAAATCACCATTGATGAGAAGGAAATTCAGGCTGCAAAGGTAACAAAAAAAAAAAAAAAAACTTCTTCTTCTTCTTCTTCTTCTTCCTCTTCCTCTTCCTTTTCTTCCATCTGATATCTGTCTTGTTCAGTGGATGCCTCTTGATGAATTTGCCGCACAACCGTTCTACGAAGAAGATGAAATGTCCAGAAAGATGATTGACATTTGCATTGCTGCTCATGCAAAATCTTACACCGGCTTCAATGGCCGCCTTATGAGATCTAAATTGGACGGAAAGCCGTCGTATTTGTACTACGATGAAACCAGATACGTTTGAATTCATGGAGTCTTTATTCTTAAACCAGACAACTTCATTTTACCAAGTTTCCACTTTCACACTGTTACGGTCAGGTCAGCAGTAGGTCGGGCCAGTCCAGCCGGCTGAATGTAGGCCTATGTCGGGTCCGATGTCTGGCCGATCGAATTTAAGGGAGACCAAGGCACGGCCGATCCAATTTTTGGCTAGTTTTGAGGCGCTAGCTGGGCCTGACAAAACAAAAGTTAGCCCGGCGCAGAGCTCGGACAGAGGAATCAACGTTACGGTCTCATAATCTATTATTTTGAGCAAGAGAAGCAGCAAGCAATGGCAACCTAACTGTCTTGCGTGAATCTAGTTGATTTGTTTTTTTTTCTTTTTTTGAGAAATTTCAACGAATCAATGGCAATGCGATCTTTTGTCAAAACGTGAACGTAGGGGGTGGAAGTAAACCAATCAAAACGACATTTTGATGTCATTGATGATGTAGATCTCATGAAAAATGAAGACAGCAATTAGAATATTTAGCACTACAAAATGGGTTTAAACAAAGATTAATCCTTTTCGGGTTTGATTAATTAATGGAGGTGGTACCAATATTTTAAGACGATGAAGTAATCCAACCTAGACATGCCTGCTTACTTCTTAACTTCTTGTTTTATTCATCAGCATGCGAATTAAAAGAGTCAACTTTGTAGCTCTGACGTATCAGACCTTGTTTTTCCAGTCTCGACGAAGAACTCTCTACCTCTCTCTCTCTCTCTCTCTCGTTTCCATTGTTGATCCATTTGTTTACCCATTTAGTTATATTACATCATTGACCGGGAATCTTGGAGCTCTGTAATCTGCATTCTGGATAAATAGTGAATTTATTCTCAGTCTCTCTAGCTTGCCCTCTCTCTCCACGCACCTTTTCCTCGGTTGGTGAAGTATCACTTTCCGGCTCATTTTTCCCGGTCAAGTTGGAGAAAGAACTCGCCTTTTAGCTGTTTACTAGTCTCCGGACGGGATGAGATCGTTGGGTAATTGCAATAAGTCCAAGATCGTCGGCGGCGAATCTGGTTATGTTCTGGAAGATGTTCCCCATTTGTCCGATTACGTTCCCGATCTTCCTGTACGTCGTAGTTTTAGTTTTTAATTCAGGCTTCCGACATGAAACCCACGGAAGAAATATTTGTGTTGCTGTTTTCAATCTGTTAATTGGTCATTTCGATTGATGATTGGCTAAAAAATGGGATTTAATTGCAGACATATCCCAATCCACTGCAGAACAATCCTGCTTACTCAGTTGTCAAGTGAGTTCTTCGCCAAATCACACTCTAATTCTATCATCTGCGTTAAGAGATTAGAATCAAAATCAGTGTAGAAGATGATGATTAATATAATCCATGCTTTGCAGGCAGTATTTCGTGGACGACGACGACACTGTCGCGCAAAAGGTCAATCTATTCCTCAATCCCTCTTTTTAAATCTTGGGTTTGTTCGTGTTTCTCCGCCAATTTTACGTTTTGAAACTCGAATTGAATGTTATTGCGTTTGTCGTCTGCTCTACTAGATTATCGTCCACGAGAACAGCCCTCGAGGAGTTCATTTTCGGCGTGCTGGACCCCGACAAAAGGTATTTACCTTCTAACTCTACATTGATGTTTTTATTTTAATTATTTTTAATTTATATTAATTATTACGCCGTAAATGAGTGACGCATAAGCAATACGTCAAAATATGATAATAGCGTACGATCAACGTTATTTATCCTTTAATTTGTGTATATTTTTCCCTCGAAGAGATTATTTCGCGATTAAAATGTCTTCTTCAGGTGTATTTTGAGTCGGAGGAAGTTCACGCTTGTATAGTCACGTGTGGGGGTCTATGTCCCGGGCTCAACACGGTGATCAGGGAAATAGTGTGCGGATTGTACCATATGTACGGGGTCATGAGAGTTCTAGGGATCGACGTAAGTGACTATACGAATTCAACATTCGATATTCCTCTCGATGTCATAATATTTGAATGATTCTTCTCGTTTGTTGTTGATTTAAGAAACTATACTTAACCTGGGTTTGTTTGGTTCTTTTTGTTTTTTTTGTAGGGAGGATACAAGGGGTTTTATGCTCGAAATACGATCACTTTAAATCCAAAAGTTGTAAACGACATTCACAAGCGCGGTGGGACCATTCTTGGTACTTCACGAGGTGGCTACGAGAAGTCCAAGATAGTCGACAGCATTCAGGATCGAAAAATCAATCAGGTTGGTGTAAATTTTTCGAGAAGACTAGTTATGAGAATAAAACATGGATCTTGCATTTATCGCTCGATAATTTTCAGGTTTATATTATCGGAGGAGATGGAACTCAAAAGGGAGCCTCAGTCATATTCGAGGTAATTTTCGTTAGAGAACGCGCTTAATAATAGGGTTTAAAATTGCCATCATCATTTGCATGGTGATCGCTAATCAAACTCAAGTCCTTGATTGGAAATTGGATTATTCTTTGATAAGAATACTCAATTGCTTTAATTTTTTTGGGGGGATTATTCAATGTGCTTAACCTTGACACAGGAAGTTCGAAGGAGAGGGCTGAAAGTAGCGATAGCCGGGATCCCAAAAACCATCGATAACGACATTCCAGTCCGATTCTTCTCTCATTCCTCCGCCTGCATGTTTGACAGTGCTTCAACACATTTTTTGAAAAAGTTTGTTTTATTTAATGTTGTCTTCTTGTTGCTAATACAGATCATCGACAAGTCTTTCGGCTTTGACACTGCTGTCGAAGAGGCTCAACGCGCAATCAATGCCGCACACATCGAAGCAGAAAGCATTGAAAACGGGATCGGTCTGGTGAAGCTCATGGGCCGTTATAGTGGTGAATAATATTTGGGGTTTTTTTTTCAAAAGTTTTACTTTTTCTGCCCAAAAATCCATTTTTATGCAATAAATTTTGTATTCAGGCTTTATTGCTATGTATGCGACTCTTGCGAGCAGAGACGTCGACTGTTGCTTGATTCCGGAGTTGCCTTTCTACCTCGAAGGGAGCGGTGGACTTTTCGAGTACATAGAGAAACGACTCAAAGAAAACGGCCACATGGTTTTAGTCATTGCCGAAGGTGCAGGGCAGGAGCTTCTTTCCGAGAGCATTAGATTGGCCAATAAGCAAGATGCTTCGGGAAATAAGCTTCTTGAGGACATCGGCCTCTGGATTTCTCAGAAAATCAAGGTATAAAAATCACGTGAAACTATGATAAGAGCCAGATTAACACAAATATCGCTTCGTAAATGTTCAACTTCTATTTTGTAGGACCATTTTTCGAAACACAAGAAGATGGTCGTAAACCTCAAATATATTGGTAAGTCTTTCAATATATTTCGATATTCATGAGAAGTCATATTTGTTGAACCGATAATTCTAGTTCGTGGGATTTAACTTTATTAGTATTTGTCTTGTGCTTACTAAATTGTCAAAAATTTCTTAAATTTAAATTTGTGAGTCGAACTTGAGTTTTTTGATCTTATAATAAATTACTAATAATATCAAAAGTTTAAACTCATGAGTTGAAAATAATTTAGTCATTTATATGTTTTCTTATCAGATCCTACATATATGATAAGAGCTATTCCAAGCAATGCCTCTGACAATGTCTATTGCACACTTCTCGCTCAAAGTGTTGTTCACGGAGCTATGGCTGGCTATACTGGCTTTACATGCGGCCTTGTCAATGGCAGACATTCTTATATACCTTTCCACGTGAGTATAGCTTGGTTTGCGCGCATTTTCCTTATCTTTGTCGATGTTGATTGTTATGATATGATTGGTCTGTAGCGAATTAACGAGATGCAAAACAAGGTGGTAATAACAGATAGAATGTGGGCGAGGCTTCTTTCCTCTACTCATCAGCCAAGCTTCTTGACGGCCAAAGATATTATGGAGGAGAAGAGAGAGGAAGGCGACGGCGAGTTGAACGGTTTGAGTGAGAGGCTCCGAAGAGTAGGGGTTGCAGGCATCAAATGAAAATTAGCAACATTCGTGTCCTGCCTATCATGTGAAGTTCAGTTGTTTTGAACATGGAAGGAAGGCTTTAATTATGTTCTTTAAATAATATAAATTTTCCTTATGGTTTAGTTATTAATGCATGACACTAATAATATATTCTAATAAAAATCACAGACAAATTACAATGCAGAGTCTTTGCACACCAAACTGTAAAAATTAAAAGCCTAAGACAAAAATATGAAATAAATATTATTTATCCCAAAATTTTTATGAAAAAATTGTAATTATGTTTTAATACTTTTGTCATACATAATTATAATACGCTATATAATTTATTCAATTGACATCTAAATACTTTGTTTCGATCAATTAGAGATTTTTATTAAAATATAAAAATAAATAATTGATCATTGTGACAGTTATTCATGTGAAGCATATGCAATCTTATATGAGAGACTGACTCGGATTAGTAGTGCTGTTTATAAGTAGCTTTAGAAGTATTGTTGTTAGGGACATAATTGAAGTATTTTCAAATAAAATTAAAGTAATTAGGTATAATTAACATAAATTGGAAATAAAATTATATTTTTCTAAATAGAATTTTGGGTTAAAATCAAATTAAATCTTGAAGTATTAATTTGAATTATCATTTAAACTAAAATTTTTAATAAATAAAATTTTAAAGTATCTCAAATGTACAAATCAAACCTTAGCGGGAGGTCAATCATTTTAGATCATCCCATCTCATTTTTAAGCCGAAATCGGAAGTAATCATTTTAGATCAGTTTCTTAATATGTCCGGTGTTTACATGGTACTAGGCAGATTTGACGGGAGGTCGAGACCCCCTATTCCACGTGTACTGCACATGACTTTAAAATGGATGTAATCGCCTTAATTTAAGGTTTTATTAGTTAAAATTTTTATTTGAAGGATTAATTCAATTAAATCCATTATTTTGGTTTTAACCCTAGAATTTTCTTAATAAATTAAAAAGAACTAAATCTGAGTCTCCGACAAACTCATCGCGGCAGCGAGTATCCCTTCTCCTTCTTCGATTGTCGACGACGAGTCTCTCTTGAATCTTCTGATTCAGACGGACGCAGTGCTCAAAAAAGGGTTAAAAATGGGGATCAGATTTATTCTGATGGTTAACAAACAGGGACAGACTCGTCTAGCTCAATACTATGAGTATTTGACCCTCGAAGAACGCCGAGCTCTTGAGGGCGAAATCGTTCGCAAATGTCTTGCTCGTAATGAACAACAGGTATCTCTCTGTACCACTGACTTTCGCTTTTTTTTTTTTTTTTTTTTTTTCAGTTTTGGACTCTGACATGTAGATCTCATGGAGAATTTGTCAAATTTGTGTACAATAATTGGATTACCTTATTGTTTTTTCTACCCATATTTAGTCTATTCGCAGCAATGGGTTTCGAAAGATTTCTAATTCTTTCTTTAACTTCATATGTAATGGAGCTGAGATCTTTATGCTTCGCTGCGATCTTCCGCTTTGGTTTTGAGGTTATTTATGAATTGTTTTGGGTTTTTGATATTTTTTGTATGTTTAAAAAGGGGATTGAGATGGGAAAATGTTTCTAAGAACGAAGTAAAACTCGAGGAATGGAGAGAAGACTGGAACCGTTAGTGTAAACTATAAGTGAATGGCTGCACTAGTCTTTTGTAGTCTTCTGTCCTTGAATTGAAGATCTTTCTCTAGATCATAGCTGGAATCAGCTAGCATAGGGAAGCATCTTATATCAAATGACATTTGACCCATTTTTCTTATATAACTTCTGGATATTTTTCAGTCTGTATGCACCTCAACCAATTTCTCATCCCCTGAAATTAATGACCGAGTAATACTTATGGATTTGACTAAGAGAACCTTCCGTGGCTGATTATAATGGCATGCCAATCATATTTGGTCTTACTGATTATTCCTCATCAACGTAATAGTCTATGTTCTCGAGGTCTTTGGTTCAAATATTACTACAACCTGATGGTATTCAATAGGAATTCACAGAAGCAGGATTTTCACTTCATAGCGTAGTTGAGGAATTGTTGCACTGAATCATGGAAACAATGGGAGTGATGCATAATAAGCTACATCATGATTCTCTTTCTAATGTACTAGTGGGAATGATGTATCTTTCTGATTTATAGTGCTCATCTTCTTGCTAAGTTGAATAGGGGTGGGCGGGGTCTGGGTCGGTCCGGTTTAGAGTTAGAACTGGATCGGACCAGACCGAAGGATTTGAGATTTTTATCCCGAATTCCGAAACCGGCCGTGTGATGGACCGGGCTGAAAATTTTGGTCTGATCCCGGTTTTTTCCACCATCATTCTGAATATTTTTTTTTAAATTAAAAAACAATAAATTGGGTACAGATTTTTTTTTCAATAAAATCAACATACAGATTTTGCTTCTTCCCTTGATCGAAAAAATAAAAAATAAAATTAACATATATTAATCCAACTATCTATATTTAAAATTAAATCTAACAAACTCAATCCATCTATCTATGATTAAAATGAAATCTGAGAAATTAAATTCAATATTAAAAATAAATCTAGCTATCTAATATACAAACTTAATTCAACTATTAAATATTATAATAAAATTTAATAAACTAAATTCAACATCTAAAATAAATCTAACTATCTAACGTACAAACTAAATTTAATTATCAAACATTAAAATGAAATATAAAAAAATAAATTCAACTATCAAAACACATTACGCTATGAGGAGTATTCATTCTATCATAGAGCAAAAAATAATAAACAAATAAACACATTAATCGATTAACCCGATAAATAAACATAATTGACTTCAAACAGCAATTCGTTTGACAATGACTTCAAACAGCAATGCAATGAATTCAAAAGGCAATGACTTCAAACAACAATGACTTCAAAAATTAATAACCCAAATCCTAAAACCAATTCCTTTGACAACAGTCAAACAACAATGAATAAATGCAGTAACGAACCTCTTGTCTCTTACTGTCGAGTGTTGGCCGAAGGTGGAGTGTGTGGACCGCAGAGACTGAGAAGCCCAGTGCTTCGACGGCGACGGCGATTGAGCGTTGCTGCATGCCTGTGTGCGTGCTGAGAGTGAGCACTGAGCTGAAGTTGCTGAATGCTGCGAAGTGCGCTGAAGTTGCTGCGTAGTGGTAAGTGCGTGAGGATCGGTTTTGATGGTGAGTCTCTACTGTGAGTGAAACTGAACGTCGCAACTCGTGAGCCCTAATATTCAAATGTTAGAATTTTTTATTCATAAATCAGAAATTCTCAACTTCAAGAGTTTGGTTCTCGGTCCGGTTTTTGAGATTTTGGTATTCGGATCGTAGATTGGATTGGAACCGACGTGATTTTTAGTAGGAGGACGGGTCTCGGAGTGGTCGAAATCAGATTGAAACCGTCGGTCCGGTCCGAATCCCCTTTTTGGCCAAGTCCTGCCCACCTCTGAAGTTGATCATGTTTTGCTTTGGTTTTATGATGTTACTCATTTTTCGTATTTTAGATGACTATATATAGTTTTTTATCAATAAAAAATATTTATTTTTTACTTGGTTTTTCTTCATTATAAATGGATACAAAGACGATTCACAACATATACCAACTCTTGCTCATGTATTTTGTCTATGAACAGTGTTCTTTTGTTGAGCATCGCAATTACAAGATCATATACAGACGCTACGCCTCATTATTTTTCTTGGTTGGGGTTGACAATGATGAAGTAAGTAATCACTACCCTCCTCTTTGAAATATCCTTCCAACAAATTTCTGTCGGTGTAATTCATTCAAAAATTTTGTTAACAAAATAACTTTTTTTTCTTTGCTGATTTTGATGTTGCAGAATGAGCTTGCTGTATTGGAGTTCATTCATCTTCTAGTAGAAACCATGGACCGCCATTTTGGCAATGTGGTAAGTTTTCTTTGACCATGGCGCTGAAAATTTCTCAGAATCAATGGTTCATGTGGAGTGGAACTGTTTTTCTTAATCTTAAAACTTTTCTAATTAATACGCAGTGTGAGCTTGATATAATGTTCCATCTAGAGAAAGCACATTTCATGCTGGAAGAAATGGTAATGAATGGTTGTATCGTTGAGACGAGCAAGTCTAACATTCTATCTCCAATACAGCTGATGGACAAAACATCCTGAAAAGTTGCTAGGTCCATCTCTTTCTAGACATTTGAGTTAATTGCTCGTGTTATTAATGTATAGGCTTAAACATCTACATCTTTCTTCATTTATGAAAAGAAAACATTTTGTTCTTGATCAATCAGATAAAAATGATCATGCATTGTTCTTTATCTGGATCTGACAAGCTGGAGAACAATATATTGACATATGTACTCATTCTTGAACATAATATTGGTATGCATAATTGATTGCAATGTTATTTTCAATGGGCACGCACCAGATAAATATGAACTGTGTGGTATATTGATTTATAACAATTATCTAAGTTTTCTGGCCAATTCACTGTAAAATTGTTGTTTTGTTTTTGGCCATTTAGCAGCAGTGAAAGACACCTTCAACCTCAAATCCTGGCATGAAATGGTTGATAAAGACCTTTAGTTACTGCCTGCATTATGTTAATTCCCTATCACAATCAACTGATCATCCTGCAAACCATTACAGATGATTCTGGTAGTATGATGATAGGTATCATGAATATTTATTTTACCTTGGTGATAATAATTGGTGTCATGCATGATACGGGCGGTGATTTATCTGCTTTCTTATATGATATACCAAAAATAACCAAAACTTTTATTGTTTGGTTCTAGTTCTTTGGTTCACTTCCAAACCAAACCAAACCAAACCAAAAAAAATCCTGAATGCTAGTATGTGGGATACTAACTGAATTGCATACAAATTGAAATTGTAAACCAAGTTCGGTTCGGTTCGGTTCGGTTTATTGACACCACTGAACAGAACACTAACCATTGAAATCTTTAGTGTTCCATAGCATTAACTGCCCTTGCATCCATTACTTAAAACTTTGTACCTCCTGAAATCCTCCATTGTCAAATATTCTCCAGCCTCTCGCCACCTTCCGCAAGTCTCTGTAAGGCTTTGGCCTAGCTGGACATCAAAGCACAAATCACAAGCTCAACATTTTCCAAACATGGGTCTGTCAACATTGGTTTTACATTTTTAGCTATGTTAGATCCAAGATACTCCCATATTGGTGATGGCGAGCTTGAATTACTCCCATACATGTTAATTTGGTCTAGAATTCAATGTTTGCAAAGATTATTTGAAAGAGACAGGATTCATTTTACACCATACAAAAATTATTTGTAATCTTAAAAATTAAAAAATTAAGTTACTTAAATTAGCCAAAGATAATCAAGTATTAAGCTCAGAAACAGCCAACGGAAAGCAGTTGAGCTGCCGCGAAGCAGCCACAGGAGCAGATTCACTGAAATCTAAAGCTTGAGCTCTTGGAGTCGAAGAAGATTTAACCACCGAGAATTCTAATCTCCGATTTCACTAGCCATCAACGCTGCTACTTTGACGCTTGTCCTCTGCGCTCGAAAACGTAAGCTCTAATTTCAGAATGCTGGCCGCAATGACGACTTGATTTAATTTGACAATCGCCAAACGGCCATTTCATCTCCCCGCCCAAATGAGCAGATTTTCTCAGTTGAAGGAAGCCAACTACAAAATTGCAATAAAGTTTGAAAATGACATACTGATTTCTTCCTCATTGTCAGATCTTTCCGCCTTTAGAAAGTTCCAAAGCTGTCATTGTCACTGCCTGCTCTCTCTCTCTCTCTCTCTCTCTCTCTCTCTCTCTCTCTCTCTCTCAGCGCATTCAACGGTCATAATTTTGCAGGCATTGTAGGTTAGGTGGAGAAATATAACAATTGCTAGGGAAGCGTGAGATCGTTGTGTTTATTTGTATCAACAATCACCAGAGCCATTTTTATTGAGACAAATCAAGCTGAGATCTACATTGAAGAAAATAATGAAGAAAGCTGGAATTTATTCTAAACAAAGACGCACTCTCTCTCTCTCTCTCTAAATAAATGATTCAAACAACACTGAGCATACTCGCATGCTACTAATACAATCACAGATCATACAATTTATCTTCGTCTTCAACCCCCAGTGTTCTTTCACCATCTCAGCTTCTCTGTCGGGAAATACTGCAATCCATAACGAAAACCCAGATCAGATGTTCATGTCATTGCACTAAAAGCATTCCGGAAAAGAAGAAAAAACAAAGAAAAACTACCTTTTTAGCAAGGGACAGATAGTATGGTTTCACCTTCTCTACATCAACCCTCACCTTGCTCTTACTGTACAGATCATATTTACTGCCATTGTTTCAAAGACATCAGTTGTCATCCCTTCTCCAATGGAGAAAAAAATAGAACAAATAAACAAAAGGCTTACTTGAATATTTTGAGCCATCTCAGATTATCTCTGTCTTCCTCGTTCATCAGAAATGTATAAGCTTCGGCTTTGTGCAAAGCTGCAAAAAATATACAACGGATGAGCTTCTTCCAGTCTCAGATAAACCAGAGATTTAATATTTTCAGGTCGAAGCTTACGATAAAAAGAGTGGTATCTGACGATGAACAACGCAGCTGAAGGTAAAGTAGTTTTGTTTTCTTTAGCCACCTGCACATGGATATGGCGATTCAGATCAAGAAGAATCTCAAAATTTAATATCCGGAGTAAAAAAGTTCGTTCGATTTCATACCAAGTACATATAATCGTCGTGTCCCCAAGAAATCACTACATTGTCTAGTCCACAGCCTTCGGTATAGACTCCATGCTTAGTGTTAAATTTAGGATTTTTAAGATCTGGATTATCCTTGAAGTACTGCGACAAACAAGAACTGGCGTTACTTTTGATTATTCCTACGTTTTCATTTCGCGTTGGTCTGTAAATCCGATGTTTGTGTACCTTGTGGTGAACAATGGATTCATCAAAGGCGCAGCCAAGAGGGTGGGTATCTCCTGCAATGGCGGAATTGTCAGTTTGATCAGCAGAGAAGCCATGGAAAGGGTTAGAAGAAAGAGTTATGCTGACCAACAACAGCCCATTGAGGTAGCTCTCCGAAGCTAGGAAGAAGAAGAACCTTCCCAAGATCTGATTTCAGACGAAGAGAGATTAAGAGAGAGTCGTTAATTAATCAAAATTGAGGATAAAATTAGATTACTAATCTCACCGTGAATAAGAGCAGTCAAGTGTAGCCAGTCTTCGTCTGGGTAATCTCTTCTGATTGCTTCGGCAGTCTGTAATAAATGCTCGATCTGCGGTTCGTCCAAATCAGGGTCACTGTCATCGACGACGTCGTTGAGAAGCTCACAGCATTCCCAGATGCTCATTTCCAACTTATTTAACTTTCCGTACTCTTCTCTCATCTTCTTCACCTGTTATTCTCAAAACGCAGATCAGTCAGCTTTGGATTTTCGCCTCTGGTTCGAACAAATACGTGAGAAATTGTCATTTCCTGTTCACTTACGAAATCATAAGTCTGGTTGATGTGGTTTAGACGATAGAACTCTTCCACCGTCTTCTGCCTCTCGCTCTCCGCGTTATAGTCCCTGAAACCCATTCCCAGAAAAACCTCCATTTTTAAGCTCCGACAACGAATCTACAGAAACGTAAAATAAAAACCCAGAAAAGTACCTGAAGGATTGCCCAAACGAATTGATTTCCGGAGCGACAAATCCATTACCATGCAACGACTTGGGCACTGCAAACCCACCATCCAGAATCAACTCGTTCGCCTCGCAATGAAACTTCTGCTCATCCCCAAGGTGAGACCCTGCGCAGAAAAAGAATCAAAACGCAAACTCACGGAGAAAACAAACGGGAAAAAGGACAACAGAAGGATCATTAAAAGATTACCCAAATCAGGCTGTTCAATGAGGATAGTCATTATGATTCCAAAATAAGAAACCGAGGACAAACTAGAGAGAGAAACAAAAGCACTGATAAAAGAGAGAAAACGAAAGCTAGCAAAGTTTATGATTGGGGAGGGAGCAAGCCAAGAGGTGCGGATGATAGGCCATGGTAGAGAGCTACTTATAGTCCCACAAAAATGTCCTCAACTCAAAATTACCCTCTCTTCAACTCCTCCCCTTTAAATTCTCTATTCCCAAAAAAAAAAAAACTTTTAAAGTGTCAGAAGATAAAACCCAACGGCTTTCCCACCCAAGAAAACACAACAAATCTACACGCATGGCTGACGCTGACGTCTTCACCTCAACCAATTAACCAATCAAACCCCTCCACGACATCGATTACCCTCTCATAATCTTAAATATTTCAAGTAATGACAAAACAAAAACCATACTCTAAGCCAGTCAAACTGAAGATAAGCTCAGAAGGAACACACAATGTGAAGACAGAGGAACAGTTGTAACAGGAGTAAGGCTTTGCCTTAAGACGAGGAGTCGTCCTTGACAAAGTCAAATCTCGAAAGAACGACGAGTCAGACATGCGTGGCGACACGTGCTCTTCATTTTATCCCTAAAAAAAATAATAATTAATTTATTTGATGACGTGGCACCTACTCGTTTGACAGTAATTTCCGTCAATTCACTTATCCTGTTTCTAACAGCGGCAAGCTGACAACCGTCCAGGCTACCTACCAAAGTTGTGATGACGCGAAAAATATCCGACGCTGTAGATTCAGCCACGTCGTTTCCGCATTAATTTGTATAAATAGCACTTGTGGACGGTTATGTTTCATTAATTTATCATTTAGATGGATTTACGACTAATATATATTCCCTAGGCTCTAACATGTTAGCTGAGATATGAGGTTTAATAAAACAAGGTTTAGCCGTCCATCAATAATATATAGTTGAAAATGAAGCATACACACGCGACATGTTAATAAAAAATACGGTGTAATCTCATAATAAATCATGGTTGAATCATTAGTTTATTCGAGATGATGACATGATCATCTACGAACTTTGATGGATTCATATTAGTTGGTAAGCTTTAAAAATACTCGTTTGATGATCTAATATAACGAGAAGACATAGTTATGAATTTTTTGTCGGGAATAAAGAAAAAGACAATTACTTTGCTTCGTGTGTTAAATATACTCTTAATTTATAGTTTGACGTGTTGATTAATTATTAAAAGAAATAATCATCATAGATTATAAACAACTGAGATAAATATATATTGCATCAATCAGTCAACCTCGAACAGTTGACCTAAGATTGGTGGGCCGGTCCAAATCCTGCCTGATCAAACAGAACATTAAGATATTCTGATATTGCAATAATAATAGGTCTAACTCAATCTTGAATCAAACCTGGCATAATTAGTAGTGATAGAATTGACCTTCATTTTAGCTACAACCTTAGCTTCTCAAATCGAGACTCTAATAATTCTACTTCATGTTAAAATATGTAACTTGAAAGAACAATAGAGTCGACGAATGAAAAAAGTTGGGATTGCGACTCCAGTAATTAGACGTCGTGTTCTTTTTAGTGGACCACGACGCCCCCATCGAGTCGAGCAATGAGACATACCCATCAATGCATTAGACAAATTTGAAGACACATATTACCGATATGCTATATTTTACAAACTACACATTGACGTGCATCACGTACATGTGATAAGTTAGCAAGAGAATCTATATGATCTCGTGTTAAATTAATTGATCAAATAAATCATCGATGATAATAAGTGCTGCTACAAAGCGAGTAATGAAATAGGGTGCACTTATAAAAAAGTGGGTCGGTAAGAGTTCGTAAAAGTGGAAGGAAAGTGAGAGTATTTAAAGTGGGATGTGTGACATTAGGGCCGCAATAAATGTGGTTCATCCCAACAAACTAACTCTTGGTTCATTCTTGCGTGACGTCGTTTTGCATGAAGTTGGTGGGCAACTTGCTTCCTCCATCGAACGACAACAAGTCCATTCATGCCCCATTTCTAATTCAATTTGAAAACAACAAAATTTATATAAATATTTAATTTCACTTTTTTGTTATTCATATTTTCAAGTTTTGAAAATAAAAGAAATTGATTTAACTTTTAAATTAAAAAAACGATAACCTGTCGTACGAAGACAATAGATGCCACGTATGAGGGTTCGACCTATAATAGTGGAGATGTACAATTCCACGTTATTTTGAAGAGTTAAAAAATATAATTTATAAAGATAAATGCGTTTTGATTTGACCCAATAATAAAATCGTACAAATTTCAATATAAAATCAAACAATTATATATTAAGAAAATTGGTACCTATGTGTACGTCTAAAACTTAGTTCCATCCATAGGCGGGACTCTTACTATTACTGAATTAACATTTCATAATAAAAATAAATGAACTTTTTTGGTATCTCTTCATCATTGAACGATAATTTACATTTACAAAGTTTCATAACCAATCACGAATTATTGACCAAATCGTTGATACAAATAATATCTAAATACCAAATTATCCTCCTCTGTAAAAGAAAAGAAGCTCTTGGGAAGATCAAAGAAAGAACTCGTTCTTCCTTTGTAAAAAATTCTTTCAATAATTCTGAATTTAATTTTTCTAAAAAAAAATGTGCACAGTACTTTTATGTTTACGAGTCCAAACTTAGGTTACCAAAGTATGTCATGTAACTAAATGTTATATCATGTCACATCATTTGTACTCAAAGTTTAAGGGAATTAATGTTTTATCTTGTACAATTACTTGTTTTAATCATGACAGGCTTGAACTAGGGTTTTTTTTTTTAAAGCAAATGTAGGAATGAGAATCTTCTCGGTGGAATTTTATTAATTAGAAGAAGATTCCCACACTTGGTGGCTGCATCACAATCAATCACCTAATTTATTCCACAACCTACCCTCTTCTCCTTCTAGAAAATATGAATCGAACACATCTTCTTTTAATGCTTACCAACCCTCCATATTTGTTATTTGGTTAATTTAATCTGTGATTAACAACCAACACTTCGTAATTAGTTTTTGGTTAATTTTATCTCAAAGTTCGAGGATTAGCGACCAACACCCTCTCCGTGGGGTTGAGATGGGTTCGAGTGGAGCCACGCAAACTAAACCGAATCAAACAGACTATCTTAGTTTGGTACTGTTCGGTCTTTATTTTTGAAACTAAATCAAGAAAAACTGAAGTTTATTTGTTGGTTCTCATTTATTTATTTTTATTTTTTTCAAAAATCAATTGGGATCGAACTAAATCAACACTTAAATGTTTGTTTGGTGCGATTCAATTTATTTGGTTCAATATGAACCGATTTCACCTCTAACGATGATGGTATTGATCGCTCATCCCTCAAACTTCAAAATTAAATTAACAAAAAAAAAATATATACAAGAAGTTCATTGTCGGGACTTGCATAGTTCCAAATCCATATTGAAATTTACCCAAAAGCAATTAGGGTTAATCTTAGATTGATTTTCTACTTACTCATGAGACAAGTGCAATCACACTCGTGCATTATATAGGTTTCTTTGATGCTACGATTACATATCTAAAATCATTGAATCATTGTTTGGCAAGTGTAATGTCCCAAAAATTTGTTTGGATAATATTACATTTATCATATACTATTATTTTTTTAATTATTACCTCATAACGTAAAATTCGTTAATTAGTGCAACTGATAACTTTCTATAATTATCATAGTAACTGTATTAATTACTTGAAATTTAAAAATAAGAATAAATAATAAACATATCATACTCAATGTTTTTTTTTTTTGAAAAATTTTATTCGTATTAAAAAAATTACAAAGACATTATATTTCGTTAAAAAAGTAAAATTTGATTATTTTACGCAAAAACAACTAAAACTACTAATATACCAAGGAATTGGGACTAAGAGGGGGCCTAGATTGCATATTGGGCTAGTCTAGCCTTACAGAGTAATTTACAGACTCGTTAGCACAATTGACGGACTCGGCTTGATTCGTCTTGTCTTCTCGGACCAGCATCCTCTCTCTCCCTTATTTGTCTTTACTAGCTATTTTTAATTATATGGTAACAATAATCATATTGAATTAAATATTTCTTAATTATTATTTCTTATTTTTATGAATTTAACTAAAGTCGTGAAATGTAGGGAGGGTATCCTTGCACGAGAGTGGAGAAAAAGTTTCGCCCTTTTTTTTTTTAACAAGAAATGTAACTTCTTGCGTAACGACAGGTCGTTTATTATCTCACGCGACATTAGAATTGGGTGGAGGATTTTCCCGCCCAACCAGAACCAAGGTCCCAAATCTTCTACGATACTGAGCTGCTCTCTCGGCTCCTCTTCCTTCTCCCTCTTCTTCGCAAGCTGTCGCTCCTTAATGGTAAGGAATACTCCATAATCCCTAACTAGCTCTGTGTTTAGTTTCTCTTTTGCGCGACTGCAGCTCATTTGTCAAATTCTTTTTGCCTTGTTCCCACATAAAATAGAGGTTCTTCTTTTTTTTTTTTCCCCCTTAATTTCTTCAATTAATGAATTTTGGAGACTGGAAGTGCATTTGTACGCTTGGATCGTGATTTCGAACTTCAATCATTTTGAATTCTGAGATCTATCTCCTGAATTAACTGTTATTCTCTCTTTCGTCGAGAATAATTTGTTGTGCAAAAGTCTTAGTATAGATAATATATATGAATCATTACGAATTCTTAGTTTGAATTCTTAGATAATACATATGAATCATTACTAATTCTTAGTTTGAATACTCAAGGCATTATTATAGTTTTCGTGGTTGATTTTTATGAGAACGGGGCATTCTTCTTCAGTAAAGAAGAGAAGGCGAGGATCTCATTGTAATAAATGTTCTATTACCCAATACTAGCTTTTCTTGTGTAAGCTATTTTCCTAGAGTGTTTAGTTTGCTGCGTAGGTCAGTTGGCAAAGCTTCATTTTGTATAATCCACATCTAATACGGTGCTTTTTCATAATTTTTTAAGTTGAAAAAATTCAAAAAGTATCCTTGATTGTAGGATTATATCAGGATTTGCGAACTCCAGTCATTCTAAACTTTGAGATCCACTCCGGGAGGTGAAACAGTTGATCACACATACAATGTAGCAAATTGTTATCGACAATTAGTTTATATGATTTATCAATTACATTGGATTCTTAGTTTGAATTTTTTAGATGACTCATAGTTGATGTTGGTGATTCTTATAAAACATAAGGATTCTTCATGAACAAAAGAAAAGCCCCTCCAAAGTCTTTAAAAATTATGGAGGGACTAATGGCTGATCCTGATAGTAGCTCTTTTACATCAATGTATTTTGCTTGATTTGTTTACTTTCTGTTTGTCGATATGTAGTTCATTTGACATAACTTCTTGTCTAATCCTAAACTAATGCTGTGCCTTTTTCTGAATTTCTTCAATTGGAAAATGCTTCAAAGTGTTTGTGAACTTGTACGATTAGAGAGTGATTAGCGAACTTGTCATTTTGAAATCTGAGATCAATTTCTTGAATTGGGTGTAATTCTTGATTTATTATTTAGACAGTATGGGAAAGTTTTATGGAGAATAACTCTGGTAAAATAAAGTTTTAGGTTCTATGATTTGTGACTAATAACAAATTATTAATTTGAGCACTCTGACATTATTTATAGTTGATGCGGATACTTTTTATAAAATGGAGGATTCTTCAGGATAAACAAGAGAGGTCCCTCATACTTTTTGAAATGTTTTAAGTAGAACTATGAATTGTATTTAATCTTAACTTTCTATTCTTGGTTTCTCATTCAACCAATATCCATGATTATACAACTTTCTCATCCTAGCAATTTGTTATACAGTCTAAGAAAAGAGGTCTTTCGCTAGAAGAGAAGCGAGAGAAGATGCTTCAGATCTTTTACGAGTCACAAGACTTTTTCCTTGTGAGTTTTACTCATTTATTCTTCTACTCTTATTAAGTTCTTTTTTGTTTGGAACAATGATGAGCCTCATAAAGTTCATTTTTTTAACAAAATTTACTAGCTTTGTTTTCAGCTAAAGGAACTTGAGAAGTTGGGCCCCAGAAAAGGTGTAATAACTCAATCTGTCAAAGATGTTGTGCAAAGTTTAGTGGATGATGATCTTGTTTTGAAAGACAAGATTGGAACTTCTGTAAGAATGCAGTTTTATATGGGGCATTTCACTTGTCAGCTAATGTCTCTCTTTCAAAATCAGCTTGAAGGATGGATTTTGCAGCTCTAAGAGTATTAATTGTTGTATTTCTTCTTTTTTAGGTTTACTTTTGGAGTCTCCCTAGCTGTGCTGGAAATCAGGTAACATAGTGTTCTTTTTCACATTCTCAAAATGATCAACTTAGTTTATAAAATTTTTATTCTGAATAACAGCTCAGGAATGCCTCTCAAAAACTGGAATCTGAAGTCCAAAGTAGTAAGAAGCGGCTTGCAGAACTTACTCAGCAACATGATGCGTCCAAGAAAGGACGAGAAGAATCTGTATGAGTTTCCATCTTATTGGTCGAGCTGGTAATTACTCTAAACTCTTGGTGTGTTATTTTCATGAAGCTAATGTTTTTGCTAGGAAGAACGAGAGGAGGGTTTAGCTGGCCTAAAAGTTCTTGAGATGAGATATAATGAACTAAAGGTTGGATTGTATTCTACTCCTTTCTGATACACAATTTGTTGTATATAGTTTACGAATTTTGACATCAAATGACCACTTGCAGGGGGAGATGGCCCAGTATGCAGATAATGATCCAGCTGCCTTTGAAACAATGAGTTAATAAATGCATCTCATATTTACACTAGCACATCTTATAGTTTTACTAATAAGAGGAGATGAAATTGCTGAATTTCAGTGCTTGATTAGTTGCGCATGCATATCAATGGTAATGATGATTTTGATTGTTTTGATCCAGAGAACGCTATTGAAGTTGCACACTCAGCTGCTAACAGATGGACAGGTTTCATTTTCTACACATAATATTATTCTTTCATTCTTTCTCTTTAATTATGTAAATTTGTGAATCATTTTTGTTTTTCTTAGCCAATGGTCAGATCTAACAGAAATCTGGGAAAGTTTTGAAATATTGTTGACAAATATGCAGATAACATTTTTACTCTAAGACAGTGGTGTTCAAACAACTTTCCTCAAGCCAAAGAGGCACTAGAAAGCATGTATAGCGAGGTACAAGTTAATTCTTCATAATTGATCTCTATCATCTTACAGCATTTAGAATCTGCTTTCAAAAACTATTTTTGGTTATCTAATATGACGAAGGGGCTATACTATGACAATTATAATCAATTTTTGAACACCACTTTCTTCCCATCAGTAAATTATTTTCCAGCATTTTCATGTGCTATTTGCTCGTATTCATATGATCACTTAAGCTGTAGTGTTCTGACGTCGCTATACTTGCTCATTGCATGGCTTCTGCGCAAACTCAGGCAGGAATTACAGATGATTTCGACTATTTGGAGATATCACCAATTCCTCTTACCTCGGTAGCTGACTCTGAAGCTTCAAGGGAATCCTAGGTTTTGCAGAAAACACCCATACAGTTTGATTCTCTCGTCGTCACTGCAGGCCAACATTTTCTGTTTACTTCTCACTTAATCATTGAAGATGTTGAAAAACCAATTATCTACCCAAAAATATTAGTGCTACTGCTAATGAGGGCAGGTGTCATAAAACCAATAGTATAATAAGAGGCGCATGGACTTGTATTAATGTGTCACTGATGAGAGTTTCAACAAGGTCACTCTTACGTTGACTCAACAAAGTTACATGTGTTTTATTTACTTGTGATAGACTTGCCTTTTATGAGTATAAACATTGAAGAATATGGTTGGAATTGGGAGGAGAGCAAAAGAAGAGTGCATTCACTAACTCACTAACAGCACAAGAATGCCAGTTAATTAAACATTATCATCTCGGTAATATCACATGCGAGAGAAAATGTATTCGCCTAGAACATCAGACTGTAAATGTTCAAGAAATCCTTGATAATTCTTTACGAAGCTGCTTTTCATATTCCAAATAACAAACCTGCAAAATTAAATTCAACCGAATCATTGAGAAAAGGGTGCATATTCCAAGCAACGGCAAGATTTCTATGCAAGGAGGCGCAGCTACGGATGTGACTACATGAAAGACGAGAGCAAAAGCTTAGAATCAGAACCTGGTGTAAACCCATTCAAAGTGCCATTTCGGCCTGCAGAGCGGCCAACTCATCTTCCTCTGCAGTTCTCTGAGGAGCAGGACGATTAGGTACCCTACTGCTTGGAACGTGAATTGGGGCTGCAGGAGCAGTTGTTGCAGGTTGAAGAAGCTGTTCTTCCAACTCGGCACCTTCAAGCTCTTCAAGTTCGGCTTCCAACTCATCCTGCATGGAAAACGAGATTTAATCTTCAGCACATAAATTTGAAAACTTCATCAAGTCAAAGATTTATAAATAAGAAGAACCTCATCAAAGTCAGCTGCAGCACCAAGAGGAGCTGATAATGCTTCTTGGATTTGTTTCATGTTTTCCGTCTGTTCATTGATCTCATCCATCGTCTTATCTACATCATCAATATTCCTGAATAGATGACAACATCTATGTCAGTCTTGCTTACACATATTAGTGTCATTCCAAACCAAGCAATCAACAAAATTCTCTGTTTTAGTTACACAGTCCATTGATCAAATAATATTATATGGGTAAGAACCAAAAACTGGGTTCAATATTAGTTCTATTAAATTATATGAAGGAGCAGACTTTACATTCAATTTTAGTAAAATGCCTTTCAAAGAAAAACCAAATCCACAATGAATCTCGAAAAGTTGCTAAAAGAGTTATTTTCACATACGTTGCTTTCTGCATTGCCTTCATTGCAGCTGCTCCAGTTCTTAATGCATCCACAGTCTCAGTGGTGGCTTTTGCACCTTCTAACATTATCATCTGGAATATGACAGACATATCAATCGTACACTAACTATGATACACAAATGTACATCATGGAATGTAATCAAAGGTCACCTGGTCATGAATCCGAAGTTGGAAATTTCCAAGCTGCTCTATTTGCTGTTCATAAAGCCTCTTTCTCTTCAAACATTGTATGGCCGCTGAAGAATTATATCACTAACTATCGCTCAGTCATAAATCAAGAGAAAAATTAATTTACTACTGTTTTATAGTGCAACAAACTTCTCACGAATTGCTTTCAGCTTTAAAAAGAGCATTATGTACGAACAGATCTAAGCAACAAGTTATGATTATACCCCGTTTATTCTTTGCTCTGGAAAACTCCTTAGCCTTTTCAACCTCTCCACCAGCTTTCTTCACGAGTACTTTCTCCTTCTTCTCAAGCATTTCCAATGTCTACCATTTAATGAATAAGTAGAGCAGTTGATCAATGATTAATACCCCAACAGAGTATGCGCAAGCAACTATGATAAATGTGTGACAATATCATAACTTATCTTCTAGAAGAAAGTATACAATCATATCTATCTCTCAAATGCTCATCCTATGAACTATGATTGGTGTTTTTAATCTCAACGACACAAATTCTTGGTTGTTCTAAGATTTCACTCTCATTCAGCTAGAAGTTCTCAGTTTCCAGAAGAACTTTGTTTTTCCTTCTCTAAGGCATGGTGTAAAGGTGAGGATTAGACCCAAACTCATATACATCAATTTTAAAGACAGTTACCGAACCATCATAGGAAAATTTAAAATCAAATACAAGCAACCAATAAGTCAAGAACGCGAACAATAAGTCGCAAGATCAATTAAGGAAAAAACTCTGATCAATCAAATACATATAGAAAAATTCACATCAAATTCTTGATCAATACCTCGTTTAACTTATCCAGCGTGCTTAGGGCATTACTCTCCTGCTTAGGTTTCCCGAAGAGTCTGTTAAACATGATCGATCTCTAGAAATCAAAACCCAAACCGCTGTCTGCAAGATGAAAAAACAAAAGAAAATCAGCGTAAAATTAGGCCTAAAACTCCCCAAGTACGAATCCGAATCCCTAAACCGATCAAAAATAGCCATTTCGTCGCGACGAAGCAATTCCCTGTCTAGAACAGTAGAATTATACAAGTTAGAACCTCAAATTGATAAGAGAAAGCGATCGGATGAGGATAATCTGAGCTACAAACAGGCTAACGGAAGAGATCTACGAAATTGTAGAAGGAACTACTATTTGGTTGCTGCAGATGAGATTGAGATTAGATCATTAAGGGCGAATCAGCTGCCTTGGCCTTTCTATCACGTCCTTGTCGGAGTCGTCGGATCTGTACGTGGCTTCACCTGATTGGTTTTCTAGAAAAGGGTCCCACAAACCATTAGGTCCCACTGGACGAGGCTCTAAACGAATTAATTGCTTGCGTTTTGGGTTCTATCGGTTCAAAACCAAATCCAACGCTCTCTCAAGTCTCAAGGCCTAAAATACATGCCTCCGTTTCCTTTATAAACAATAATTGCATTTGCTCTCTTAACTCTTATAATCAATAATTGCATTTCCTCTCTATTCTTATAATCTACTTCTTATCTCGTACTTGACTAGGCGACACAATCCGATTTGATCCAGTTCTACACAGAACTCAGAGCGGATTGAGTTTTACAATTCGGTTCGGATCGATTCTAAATTTTAAAATATTTATTTATATTATTTATTGTTTTTTGGTGCGATTTTTAGAATTTTGGTCGGGTTTGGATCCGGTTTCAAAGATGGACTGTTTTTTACGATTTTGGATCAAGTTTTTAATCAATTTCCAAGTTGAATTTTTGACCAACAGTTTGGTTCGATTTTCATGAATTTTTGACAGCAAAATTGTGGATACCGTTCTTGAGAATTTAGAACCAGAATTAGATTCTTTGGTTGGCAAAATCGGACCGAATTGAGATAGAAACCGTAGCTCATGTCCGGTTTTGCCCATCTCTATACTTGACAATCATTAATCTATATAATTAACGTGATAAATCACAAATATTTTATATAAGATTAATTACAATAATTATTGAGGGGTAAGAATAAAAACATAAATAGAAGGTAAAAGTAATTTTATTGTTTGAAATTTTTCAAAGTTATCGTACTAATTAATAAAAATAGATAGAATATAAGATTAAATATTTAATGTAAAATTAAAAGAGTGAAGATAAAAAAAAAATAGGAGAATGAAAAATTTATACAATAATAAATAATAAAACGTAAATATTATGTTAAAATTTAAGATTAATATATTGTATGGTTTGGATTACTCTCAATAAGATAAATAAATTATATTTGCTTTTAAAAATAAATTGGAATCATTAGTTTTTCATGCTCGACATCCGCACGTGCGCATTCCACCCTCTTCCTTGGTTTGTTTCTGATTTTGCATTTCCGCATCTCTACTCTGACCTCTGAGACCTCCATTCCTCCCCTGCACCTTCGATCCCACTCGACCTTTTTCCGTCTTCTTCTGTTCCGCTCTGCGTTTTTCAAAAGCTTGGTTGAAGAACTAATGGTTTTGAGCAGATGGGTTTCTTCGATTTTCTTTTCTCTGTTTATCATGCTAGTGCAGATTCCCATCTCTTCGACTCTCTCTCTGAGCCCGGAGGATTTAACTCAAATATCATCTACCTACCTCGATTTCGCCAAAGATCCTGAGGTTTTTTCTTGGATGATGAATATCAGAAGGAAAATACACGAGAATCCAGAGCTTGGTTTTGAGGAATTTGAGACCAGTGAGCTTATAAGAGCTCGGCTTGGCGAATTAGGCGTCTCTTATCAGTACCCAGTAGCAAAAACTGGAATCATCGGTTATGTAGGGACCGGGAAACCTCCTTTTGTTGCTGTTCGGGCGGACATGGATGCTCTAGCTATGCAGGTGTGTTTGTCACTTTCTAAGTTTTATTGCGCTCGCAGTTGACTGGGAAATTTTCTGAAAGATCTTTAGTTCGTTCATTAATTTTTTTGTAACATATTAACTACAAATTTCATTAGATTAAACAAAGTGATAATCTTGTGGGTAATATATTTGAAGCAGAGTGATCGTGTTACAATTGCTGGAATTCGATGCCAACTTTCTCAAAAACACAATATGCAAAGAGCAAATTAAACTATGATCTCTGTTTTTTGATCAATTTTCTCACTATGTGCGTTTGCAATTTCTCTGCTCTCTTCGAATAATGTATATTCTCTATGGTCAAACACTAGTGATTGGGCTTCCTTTCGAACTGGACCTTCTAAACATCAAATAAATAGATAACAAAAAACCATAATCTCCAATTTACCTGAACCTTATGAACGACCATGCATAATCTTTAAGCTACATTATTGGTTGCCTCAGGAAAGTGTGGAGTGGGAGCACAAAAGTAAAGTTCCTGGAAAGATGCATGCATGTGGGCATGATGCTCATGTAGCTATGCTTCTTGGCGCTGCCAAGATTCTTCAAGAGCATCGCGAACAATTGCAGGTCTTCTTTTTCTATTCTGTATAATGCTCCTAGATTTACCTTATGCAGTTGCATTTTCCCTCTTTCAAAAACATTAGATAAGAAAGTACTGCATACATTATTTTTGAATTTCATAATAAGTAACTGCTGGAGAGTTGGAAGTTTTATTATGATTTGTTGGAGATGCGTTATTGAGTCTGGCTATTTGATAGTTTGATGTCAAGAGAGAAAAATTTTCCGACTTTCTTGCTATATTAGGGAACGGTGGTTCTTGTTTTCCAACCGGCTGAGGAAGGAGGTGGGGGAGCAAAGAAAGTTTTAGATTCTGGTGCACTGGATAGTGTGGAGGCCATCTTTGGCTTGCACGTCTCGAGCCGTCATCCAGTTGGTGCAGTTGCATCTGGTTCTGGCCCTATTTTAGCTGCCAGTGGTTTCTTTGAGGCAGTGATAAGTGGCAAGGGTGGTCATGCTGCCCTTCCTCAGCACACAATCGACCCCATCTTGGCGGGTTCGAATATAATTGTCAGTTTGCAACATCTCGTTTCTCGAGAAGCCGATCCATTGGATTCGCAGGTTCTCTCTCTATTGCCTTGGAAAATAAAAGGGTCTTCATTTTTTATGGAGAATATTAGCTTTTTTTGTTTGGAGTCTGGCAGGTGGTCACAGTCGCGAAATTCAAAGGCGGCGGCGCATTCAACGTAATTCCAGATTCCGTCACGATCGGAGGAACCTTCCGGGCATTTTCCAAAGAAAGCTTTATCCAACTGAAACAAAGAATTGAAGAGGTACACTATATTGTTTCCGTTAGAGTTTGGAAATCTAAATTATTTTTTAGTTAAGGTAAGAAGAATGTGATATGAATCACTTTTTATGAAATTTGTGTAAACGTGAAGATACGATGGATGATATATCAGATATTAAAAATCAAATAATAAAATGAAAAAAATATGAAATCATAAATCTATCGTGAAAAAATCACGGGTATTAGAGAATATTCATTATGAAGATCAAATTATAATTGAGTTTTGTGACTCGAATTTATATGTATTTATAAAGTAAAATACAACTCTAAATGAGATTCGTAATACAAGCATGTCGGCCTACCCGAAAGAATTCAGGTTACCAAACTCAAAACCACTCTTTCTCGACATATGATAAACCATCACAAACATTGTCTCAATAATACTTCATTTTCTTTTTTGACGAAGAAATTGTTGGCAGGTCATTACAAGACAAGCCCATGTGCAAAGGTGCAATGCGACTGTAACATTCAGCGAAGACCAGAAGCCATTTTACCCGGTGACCGTGAATAACAAAGATCTTCACGAGCATTTTCAAAAGGTAGCTTCGAGTATGATTGGAAACGAGAACATCTACGAGCTGGTGCCAGTGATGGGAGCAGAAGACTTTGCGTTCTACTCTGACACTATTCCAGGATATTTCTTTTACGTCGGGATGAAAAACGAGACGAGGGGAGAACTAGAAGCTGGGCATTCACCCTATTTCACAGTGAACGAAGATGTGCTCCCTTATGGAGCTGCTTTACATGCAGCTCTGGCAACAACCTATCTCCTGGAAACCCACCAAAAATGGGCTCCCATGAAAGAGAGCTCCCACGACGAACTTTGAGTGGTTTGAACTGGGTTTGTAGATGAATAAAAACTGGCCATTGTTCTTAATTTTCGTCATCGGACTGTGGATCAATCTCGAATGTAGTTGGTTCTGAGTCCGACTAGAATCTGTATTGTTATTACAACTCGTATCGAGAAGTTCTTGATCATCAGGAAAAGTATAGACTGTCATGTATTTTCTCTCCGCCTCCATTGTTTCATTTCCCAAGTAATGGGAGTAGAAAGACTAAGATGGTCACGGTAGATGGTCGAACATTTTGACAAAACAACAAATATGTTTACACGTGAATATTCAATTTAAATATCGGCCAATTCGATCATCTTGTGTAACTTATGACACAAATTTGTCATGCCCAAGTCTATTTTGTTGTCGTAAGTTTTTGGTTCAGAATATAAATTAAACTTTAAACTTAACAATAGTATAAATATATATATATATATATATATATAGCACTTGGTAATTTCAAAGCTTTGTTCTCTCCTCTATCTCTTGGCTTCCTCTATCTCTTCCTTCTTCGTCTTCGCTCCTTCTCTCTCTCTCTCTCTCTCTCTCTCTCTCTCTCCTAGCTGTTGAGCCGTCTGTTCATGCCCTGACGTTTTCGAGTCCAATTGATTTTCTCATGTTGAATAATTTCAGGAAGCGAGATGGCTCCGGCCGTAGGTTGAGGATCGGAGAAACTAATTTTGCCGACTGAGTTTTTTTTTTTTTTTTTGCCGTTTCTTCTCTCTATCTGATCCTAGGGCCGGTATGTCCACCTCAATGCTTGAAACCATACCAGTCTACCAATTTGAATTCTCTGCGGCTGATACTATGAGATACCGAGTAGAATCCGGCTGAAACTTATTCGACACTATGTTAATTTCGAAAAACCTGTTTACGTTTTCACCTTCCAGTTTCACTTTGTACTATCCTGCCTTCATGCAGAGAAATTCTAGTTCTAGATTCAGTCTCTCAATTGTCAGTGACTGCGGGAAGAACTTCCCAAATCTTCAGATTCCAAAGCATAAGCACTGTAACCCTTTCAATTTAAGCTCGGGTACACGGCGGTTTTGTCTTGGAGTTTTTGAATCCGATGGTGTGGTACAGAGAGAAAACAGCTCAGGTGATTTCAATTTTGATTCCTTCCTGTCTATTGCAGAATTATTGTCCCTTACTTCAGTAGCAGTCATTTCATTACGATTTGCCGTTCATTACACTCTGTTGAACTCAAAGAAGACCTTTTTTACGGTCATTGGGGAGAAGAGCCTTGTTTGGGGACTTGTTCTTTTGGTTTGTGGGGTTGCTATTGGTGCATGGATTCGTAGACGGCAATGGACGCAATTATATACACAAAGAGTGAAGGGTGCATTTGAGGCTAATTTAGTGGAAAGAATTGGGAAACTAGAAGAGGATTTGAGAAGCTCTGCAACTCTGATACAGGCATTATCAAGGCAGCTTGAGAAGCTGGGAATACGATTCAGGGTTACCCGCAAGGCTCTAAAAGATCCCATTGCTGAGGTAAAGATCCCATTGCTGAGGTCTATTGATTTAGGTTTTTTACAATTCGTCTATTCATTTGGTGAAATTGAGGATGCAATATATGGATCAAAGTTACCTGATAATAAAATACAATAACTATCATGAGTATAAAACAATGCACAGAAGATCTGGCGACAATTTTCTGTAATTTTGTTGTTTTTCCTGCCAAAGCATTTTCAGATTCTGAAATACTTACATGAGACTCATTGAGGAGGTTAAATATGGTTCAAGTTACTCGATGATGAAATATATTAACTACCTATTTGTAAGATTTATGGATAAACTCATTTAGCAAATTATTAGTTCATTACTAGTCTCAATCATTGTTTTATTGCTCAAGACTGCAGCTTTGGCTAATAAAAACTCTGAGGCAACTAGAGCTTTAGCACTGCAGGAGGAAATTTTGGAGAAGGAACTTGGTGAAATCCAAAAGGTTTTGCTGGCTATGCAGGTAAACTGAGCGTGAAATCTACCCATAAAATGTGATTAGAACAAGTTTCTTGCTAGAAATTCAGTAGTTTTGGTGAATAATGTTGATTTCATGACCGTTGAACCGTAGAGTAGTTCATGTAATTTGAGATTTAGCTATGAATTCTCTTTGCATGAAGTATATCTTCCTAATAAATCTTATTTTCTGACTACTCTGCATTGAAATTCCGGTTTGGACTGAAAAATCGTGTTAATTTTTTTGGTCTGTAGGAGCAACAGCAGAAGCAGCTGGAGTTGATTCTCGCAATCAGGAAGACAGGGAAGTTGCTGGAAAGCAGACAGGAACTTAACAAAGAAAAGCTAATTGTCGGAAAACATGAATCTGCAGATCAGAGTTCAAAACAGAAAGAAGCCCACCAGATATAAGCTTCATCGACTCATCTTGGTCAATGTGTTGGCCTCCGTAACTTATACTTTATGCTGGAATTTGCTCATCATTTTGACCGGTGGAATGAGAATTGAACACAAAAGACGCCATTGCTGGTTAGTTATAGCAAGTAACATTTTGTATGTCATTTAATAATGACATCATTTGTAGTGACATTTCTTTCTTTCTCAGCAAATTTTTTATAATCCGATGTAATTACCAAAATCCTTGAAATAAATAGCCATTTCCCAGCTACAGTTTCCTCCAGTCCTACCCACTGAAGCCATTGACACCAGTTACACCTGAGATTATCTTCGGGTGATTTCCAATTTCAAAGCTCAACGGAAAATTTAAACATCCTCGGACAAATCTTGAAATGCCCTTCTCATAGATTGCTTAACATGATGCTCTATGGTATAACACTTTCTACTGCAGGTAGGCTTCTCGTTAAAGCTCTGCTACTACTAAATTGCAATATTGCCTCGAGACCCCGTCCTCATAACTTCTCGGACGAGTTTGGCGGCTGCTTTCCTTGCCAAATCCGGCCATTAAAGAGATCAAAAGGATTAGATTCAATTGAAAAAGAAAAACACCATCGCCTACAATGGATGATATTATAGATCTTCATGGATTGAAATTGCAGTAAAGCCGTGAATAATCACTTGCTATTATACAATCCCAACTTTCTAGTCAACTATGCACTCCGTATGATTTCGATGAAGAACTATGCTCAAAACCACTATTTGTTTAAGACCCAATATTTGGAAACCATTGCTGAAGCTGTCAAAGATGAATCTAAAAGTAAATAAGCAACCCAGATAAACCATAAATAGCAAGCAAATGTCTGTAATGCCAAAGATTCACCCAAAATTTCATGCAACAAAACAGAAAACTAACTGATCAGTCATCTTCTTCAACCACCTTTGTTCCCAACCCCTTCAACCCTTCAGGTGGAATTTCAGCAACTGTAACAAGGGAATAGAGCTCCTCCTTTGCATCTTCATCGTCGTTCCTTTTCCGAGCTATTCGAACCCTGACTCTTCTGGGGACACTTCGAATTCCCCTGCTCCAGATTTGCTTGTTCAGATTCACGTCCACCCGCACATCCTTTGTCCTCATCGCTTTCTCCGCAAACTTCCTTATTTCCTTAATGGCCTTTGGAGCCTTCTTCTTGAAGGTGCTGTCAAAATAAGAGAAGAAACTCAAATCTTCAAACTAACTAGTCAAATTATACGCTTTAAGAATCCAAAGCACGGCCTGAATAAACATCAACCATAATCATATCTAAAAAATACTATGGTTTGCTCGGTATACAGCAGGAATATTAATTGTACTAGACTACTGATTAGCAGAATACAAAAATGTAGGCTAAAACGACAAAGGTTGAACGATTTGGAAAAACTCTCTACTCAAAGCAAATTAACACAACTGAACCAAAAAAAGTTAGTGAACTGCAAAAATAATAAACTCTCATCCACAAGACGGTAAAGTACCGTATGTAAAGGTCTTCGACCAATTGAAAGACGTCTAAGATAAAATGTAAGTTTCTGAAACATTGCGTAAGTGAGCACAGAGAAATTTACTATGACACCAATAACAGATTTTGATACACACAATCGGGGTCATGAACTATTCCAGAGCTTCATAATGATCAAAGATATATTAAAACCTACAAAGACACCAGTAGGAAATTAGAGACCATATGTGTCTACTAGTATCAAAAGAATTCCTCACAGAACAGTAATATGAGAAAAGTAAGTAAAATTGAAGACATAAACCATTCAAAAAGTGCATTGATAAGCAAAATAAGAAGTACATCAACACAAATATTTTCAAAATGTGAACTTACAACAAAATTAAACAAGTATCCTCAAAAGCGTGAATTGAAAACGAAATCAAAGCAAGAGTGTCAAGAATACCAAATAGAATTCTCACCAGCCATGCAAACGCTTGTGGAGGTTGATAGTGTACTCTCTAGTAACGACTTCCTCTTTCCTTCCCTTCGTCTTCTCCACCATTTTCTCTCTTTTTCTTCAACCTACACCTGAATCGCATCAACCAGTGGGCCAAAACCTCTACAAAAAACTGAAGCTCAAGATGCGCAACAGTGAGCCAAAACAAAATACCATCCAAGCAAATTCATCAGCCAGAAAGGCAGAACGTTTAGTACAAACTCAAGAAACTAAACTGCCCATTTGAGAACTACCATAAGAGAGAAATACCCGGAAAGAGAGAAAGAGAAACCTGGACTGACGCAGTATAGAGAAGCGGCAAAGGACGTACCGGTGAGAATAGAGGCACAGTGGAGACCTCAACCCTACTAGCTCGCATCCGAAAGAAGAAGGGAAAGATTATAAAAGTACAACTTTATAGGACAGAGTAATTGGGCCTTACCCACGTATAGGAAGGCCAAAATGAGTTACTAAAAAAAAAAAAAAAAAAAGTTTTTTTTCAAAAAAAACCTTAAAGTTTAATTTTTTTTTAAAAAAAATCTAAAAGAATACTATTCATCATAAAAAATCATAACGTTTGATAAACAATCACTTTTAACCTCGGAGAAGGGGTGAGGAGGCCGTCCTCCTCGTAGAGGACGGCCCGTCCAGTTGGACCGGCCGTCCCTGGACTGGCCGTACTCTCCCCCGCCAAACCCGTGACAAAGGTTACAGGTTTGTGTTTTCCCATCCGAGTACGGCCTGTCCAACTGGACCGGCCGTCCTCGGATGGGTAAAAACCCGTGACCAAAGTCACGGGTGTTTCCCCGCCGAGTATGGCCGGTCTAGTTAGACCGACCGTACTCGGCGGGCCTATTTAAACAACCCCTTCCCCACGGTTCTTCCATCCCTTCTTCTCTCTCCTTCGCTCATCCGCGGCCAACGCTCGGTTTTTTGCGCCTAATTATTCGATTGCGCTCTCTATTTTCTTATCCCGTCGATACTTTTCTGCGTTCAGGTGGCAGGTACAAGGAATTTTTTTATTTTTTTATTTTAGCATTTATTATAGAAATAAAAATAATAATTCATGTACGAGTTGTCAAAACGAATTAAATTTCTTATTACGTAGTATTTATGCGTTGTATTTTGATTTACAAATTTATAGCACAATTCTGAAAGTATCAATATTTTATACTATTTTTATTTATTTAAATATTTCTAATACTTTTATCTTGAATACGGACGACTATTTTACTGCTCCGACGGTATTTCTCCGCGTGCACCTGACAGGTATGAATGATTTTTTCTCTTTTTTTTTTACATTTACTTTATACATTCAATTAAAAACCTTTTAATATAAAAATAGTTTAATGCGTTATATTGTAATTTTAAAGTTTATAGCAAAATTCTGAATGTATAAAGATTTTATTTTATGTTTATTTATTTAAATATTTATAATATATTGCCGATGATAACTAAAGTTTAGTGATTTTTAACAAATACACCGATACTCCTTTGGTTTACTAATGTAAAATTTATTTTCAAATTTTCAATTCCAACAACTGTGAAAATTTATGTTATTTTTATTTAGTCAATGAAATCATTTTATTTATAATGTAATATCCTTTTTATAACTTATGAAATTTTGGTTGTATGTGAAATTGACAGGATATTTCAATGGAATTTTTGAATGAAAATTGTCAGAGAAAGTTTGCGCACGATTCCCAAAAACGTTCACTTATCCATTGTATGTATGTAGACTTCAGAGGTTGGGAGTTGATGGGCATCAAAGAGATGTTTGAGAATATCGGCTTACACGAGATCAATGCATTGACGGGTGAAACCTGCGAGAGAATAGTTCGCTTGTTCTACGCGAACTTGAGATCGTCCGGGGAAGATGGAGTGTTCATTGGTTTGAGAACGTACATCCTCGGTAGAGAGTTTATGGTACGATCAGAGCAAGTTAATGAAGTGTTAGGGTTTCACATACGGGGGCGGAGCGATATTACAATGTTTCCCGAGACTGCCATTTTTTTTCACTGCCCGAGAGAGTGGATTTTCTACGGAGAATTCACCGCAATGCCAACATTGGGGTGTTCGCGAAGCCACGATCGAACGAATTGAATGTTAGAGGTCGGGTTCTCCGTAACCTGCTAGCTCACACCCTTCTGCCGCGAGAAGGACATCGAAATCATGTGAGCTGCATGGACCTATATATCATGGAAAAGCTGTGCAACGGAAAGCTTTTGACCCTGGCTTCTTGATTTTGAGCCACATGCGTGAGGCCGGACGGGCACCCACGACGAATCTCCCCTTTGGGGCACTGATTATGAAGATCATCGGGCGAGCTGGGATTCGGCTACCGGTTGTAGAGCAGATAATACCTCATAGATCCATCAACGTATTTGACATGACACAGTTGACACGGATGGGCATTGTGAAAGCCGATGGTGCCTGGGTGCTGGAGAGAAATCAGGGGGCATCTACTTCTCAGCCAGTGCCGATGGATGACAACATATCGCCGCCATTAGCCCCCTAACAAGATGAGAGTAGTGGATGGAACACGATGCAGTATCTACAACAGCTATATCAAATGCAACAGACGCATCAGCAACAGATGTATGAGATGCAACAGACACACCATCAGCATCTGCAGCAAGTGCTTGAGACACAACAGAGCCAGCAACGTGATATCCAGCGACTCATAGGAAGAGTCGATGAGCTTGCCGTAGGACAACGTGGGGTGATCGCTTCTCAGAGAGAGTTGACCCAGTCACAACATTATCTCGATGAGTCATATAAAGAGATGCACGAGATGTTGCATACTTGGATGGAGAACCACGCCACCACCGACGAAGACGATGATGACCCTCCGGCGTAGTATATGTTAGGTTTTGTATGTAAAGTTAATTTTGTATGAAATTTAAATTTATGTGATTTTCTAATACTTGCACGATTTGTTGTAATTTAGATAATCTTCCATGATTTGTTTTTCTTATGGAACACTTTCCATGATTTAATAACACTTGTATAATTTACTTTAATTTTAGTTAATTGTTTTTAATATGAATTTTAATTTACTTTAATTTTAATTTTAGTTAATTGTTTTAATAATATTTGTATAATTTACTTTAATTTTTAGTTAAATAAAATTAAAAAAGAGGGTCTCCTCACCCGATGTTCAAATTGAATATTTCTCGATGAATAGTAAACTTTAATGATTATTTTCAAAAAAATCAATCATCTATGGTTTATTTTAAAAAAATCACGAATCAATTAACTATCAATTATAATATTACAAACAAAAGAATGAGAGTTTCTGCCAATAAAAAAAAGTCAACAATTACTGTCACGACTGCGTGTAAAAGATTCCTGCGTCCCGTGAAATGTGTTAAAGTCCATAAATGTGTCTTGCGAAGCAGCGCCTAAAGTTGATCCCTGGTTACGACATGTGCGAGTATTATGCCCCTCCTGCCGACATATACGGCACCGCACAGTGGAGTTCCTCTTGCTAAGTCACGAGCTTGACGGCTCATCAGCATCTCGAACTCTTGTCTTCTTTAGCCTACCAAGTTGGCGCTTTCTTTTGGGCGGCAGTATTTTGTTCATACCTTCAACGGGTGGCCACATTACTTGTCCGCTAATTGGGCGAATGTAGTGTGAGTACATTTGCAGATATGTTGCCTTGTGATAGCATGCATGCATGTAATTTTCTGGCGTTACTCTCATCCAGTACATGCAAGGAATAGAATGGACATATGGGATTCCTGTCAGCTCCCACCTTGTACAGTTGTACACACCCAAATTCATGTCTACAACGAATTGTTCGTATCCATTGCTGACTTGAAATCGTCCAGCTCCTGCACGCGTTGCACTCCAATTTCCAGACGCGCTTATAAGCTTATCAAGCTTTTTTCGTATCTGGGGACACAGGAGGTCGGTTGATTCTATCACCTTCTCAAATTTCTGCACGATGCGAGTCATCAATCGCTTTCGGATCATCTCAAACATGGTCAGGATCGGCTTGTCCCTGACCGGCAAAATAAGTGCGTTGAATGACTCGCACAAATTATTTAATCCCAATTCGCACTTGAAAATCGAAGAAAATGCATGACTGGCCCAAAATTTAGGCTCTTCTGCTCGCAGCCATGCGTGGGCATCCGGATTAAGCCGGTATAATTTTTGCATCTCGTGTTCAAAATGACGCTCCGTGGGTGCCCTTGCCGCACTCCACATTGCATCTCTGTATGCTCTGCCCCGAAATTGGTTTTTATAATTTGCATACATATGTCGGAGACAGAAGCGGTGTTCAGCATGTTCGAATTCTTCGCGAACAGCTCTCTGCAGCCCCTGATATTTGTACGAAAAACTGGGTAATTAAAATAATATTACTACGACGACACCTAAAAATTTGACATAACATAAAGAAATGCATTATACCTTTTGTCGATCTGAAATAAGTGTCCAACCACGGCCCGATTCAGTGTTTAGATCTTACTTTAATATTTGTAAAAACATGTCCACGAGTCCGCACACTCAGATTCGACGTTGGCAATAGCAACGGGTTATATTCCATCGTTGCCATCAATACTGACGGCCGTTAGTAATTGCCCGGGACACGACCCTTTGAGATGACAGCTATCCAAACAGATAAGTGGTCTACCACACTGCAGCAAACCTTCTTTGCAAGCAGCCATGCACATATAAAATCTCTGGAATTGCAATGAATTAGGCTCTACTGGGTTACCATAAATTTTGACTGTGCTACCGGGATTTGATTTAAATATCTCAGCTGCGTAGGACCATAGTTGCCCGTACTGTTCGTCGGATTTTCCTTCGTTTATGTTTCGAGCTACGGTTCTTGCTCTTGTAGCAAAACTCGGTGAAATGTCAACAGTGAAGTCTTTCCTCACTGTCTCGATAATAGAAGAAATCTCCCAGGTAGGGTGACTTTTGAACCTGTCCAGGTAATGATTCGGCACCCATTTTGCTGAAGCATGTCTGTTCTCAACTATCCTCGAACAGCTGTGAGAGTCGATCAAACTCTTTATCTGAAACGTATGCTCATTTTGTTTCTTCGAAGCATGCAGTCGCCACCCACATCCATTTGCACACTCAGTCGTGAGTCCTCTCGCTTCACTTTTAGAGAATTTTATAGCATACCCGTTTTTCACAGAATATTCGCGTATTTCTTCTTTAATTTGTTTGAGAGAACCATATTCTCTACCCAAAAAGAAGTCCATTGTAATTTATTCTCTTACCGGTCTACTTTCCACCTCCTCCTCATTTGAGCCGATCGGTGTTCGAAGCTCTTCGTCTAGAGTTTTGGAGGTTGAATACACGAGCATTTCTTCATTTTCTTCCGCGTGATCGAATGATCGTACGTCACCATGTGCAGGTGTGTCATCCAAATACCAATCCATTTCGGCATCACCAGTTGATCTCTCGTCTACATCATCTGATCTACTTGAACCGGAATTCATCGTCGTTCCTACTATTAAAAGAAATGACAATAAAATATATTAATAATAAAATATATTAAAAGGTTTTTAATTGAATGTATAAAGTAAATGTAAAAAAAAAAGGAAAAATCATTCGTACCTGTCAGGTGCACGCGGAGAAATATCGTCGGAGCAGTAAAATAGTCGTCCGTATTCAAGATAAAAGTATTAGAATTATTTAAATAAATAAACATAACATAAAATATTGATACTTTTAGAATTGTGCTATAAATTTATAAATCAAAATACAATGCATAAATACTACGTAATAAGAAATTTAATTCGTTTTGACAACTCGTATATGAATTATTATTTTTATTTCTACAATAAATGCTAAAATAAAAAAATAAAAAAATTCCTTGTACCTGGCACCTGAACGCAGAAAATTGTCGACGGGATAGGAAAATAGAGAGCACAATCGAAAAATTAGGCGCAAAAAACCGAGTGTTGGCCGCGGATGAGCGAAGGAGAGAGAAGAAGGGATGGAGGAACCGGGGAGAGGGGGGCTCTTTAAATAGGTCCGTCGAGTACGGCCGGTCCAACGGGGGCTCTTTAAATAGGTCCGCCGAGTACGGCCGGTCCAACTGGACCGTCCGTACTCGGATGGGAAAACACAAACCCGTGACTTTTGTCACGGGTTTGGCGGACCGGCCGTACTCTCCTCAGCGAGGACGGCCGATTCAATGAACCGGCCGTACTCTCTCCTAAAAATAAGAAAAAAAAATATGGGACGGCCAGTCCAACTAGACCGGCCGTCCTCTACGAGGAGGACGGCCTCCTCACCCCTCCTCCGAGGTTAAAAATGATTGTTTATCAAACGTTAAGATTTTTTGCGATGAATAGTATTCTTTCAGGTTTTTTTAAAAAAAAATAACCAAACTTTAGGGTTTTTTTTGAAAAAAACCCAAAAATAAATTTATACCGTCAATTCTCATAATTTACAACTTTTTTTTTCAACTTGATCCACGGTAATTTCGTGACTAATATTATATTTATTCTGTTTAAAATAAATTATAAATAATTAAAATAAATTATTATTTACAACAATTAATGTTTTGATACATCAGACAATAAAACGTAAACATAACATTATTTTAATTTATTTTCTCGAATAATTTTTATATATTCAACGAGAAGTATCATGTGTCTTTATTTTTTACCAACGCTAACTAACGTATCTTATAAAAAACGTCACATTAAGTTAATTATAATACAACCGAATGTTCATAAAAGTTCCATTGACTAATTGGAGAAGTCTAAATAAATTTTTTTCGTTAATGTAAGTGAAAATAGGATTTCATAACAAATGTTCTTAAATTTATTGACGAAAATTAAGTGAAAAGCAACGCATAACTTTTTTTTTTTTTATCGATTTTGCTATGATTCTCAAAATTGCTATAATTCTCGAGGTCAAGTCCAACTTAATATTAGGGAGCACCACATGAAAATTATGCTGATTTCTCAATGAAATTTACTCTTATCCCTCATCATACACATCTACTTCATGATCTCCTTTTTAGCAATCTATAACAAAATTTATATTTTTATTAGTCATGGACTATTTCTATTATTTTGTCAGAAAAAACTAACGAAACTTGAAAGAGATGGTCGTCGATTATTCGTCAACTATCAATAATGTTGTCTCCATGGCTGGCGATGCTTCACTAGGTACAACTACCGACGACAAAACAAAGCTTTCGAGAGGGGGTGGCGGCTTGAGTAGGTGTCTTGATAGCTCGGGTTACTTCTCTAAACTTTGCAGCTAATGAGGTGTTGGTTGGGTTATTAAAAACATTGCAAATACTGCAGTTGGGATGGGCTGCAAATTTTCTCAACATGGAAAGCTTACAAGTGGACTTGGCTTCCACGTTGGTAAATGAGAGCTTTTTGAGCTTGAGTTGGGATGGTATATTAGCGAAGCTATAGCAAATAGACTGGATTAATAAATTAGTAGAATATCCTTTCGACATGAGTGGGCCTGAAATACTACAATTTATCCCAGAAAATTTAATGGGTTGATTTATGAATGAGATAGATTGTTCTGTTGAGGTGAACATATATTTTTCTATGGACTTATAGTAAGATCACCTGATAGGCTGGGCTGGAAATTACACCGTACAAATTACAGATACTGTATTTTCTACTGCAATCTTCTTCCAAGTGTATCTATTCACACTAGCTCAATTCAATTATACAATAACGGCTCCTTACAAAATATGAAATAACCAATAAACTACGGTTCCTCAAACTTCAGACATTATTATATGACAAATCTGGTGCACCATAGAAACCAAAAATAAAAAATAAAAGCAATAAAGTATTAATAATAAGTTTCTGAGAGTGCCCTGCATTTCTCATTGTCGATTCTTCCTAAGAGACTGGAAATGTGCAGTGAAGGAGTCATAGTCAGGAAGCTTTGGATGAACGTGAGCAGATTTCTCACTGGATGGAGTCCCCCCACTTGAAGAATTCGGACGTTCAATGCTTTTTTCTGTCACTATATTTGGAATAGAAATTGATGGCTTTTCTTTTTCAGGAGACAGCTTCAGTTTTTCCTCTTTGAAAGATCTTCTCGGCTCTGGAGGAGTCTTAGAATCTACCTTTGCAGCAAATCTGCTTTGCTTGTCACTTCTATAACTTTCAGATTTTGAGCTACTATATTGTGTCTCGGTCTTTGAGGATGGTTCTGACGATCTTCTTGCCGGAGATTTCCTCTCAGTTTCAAAATCAGGAGTTGAAGGTGGTCTGGGAGAACTGCCAGTATATAAAGACGACCCTTTCGTCCTTCTGGAAACTCCAACAGTTTGACTTGGTTTGTTCTTGATCGTTTGTACTTGAAAATCTTCATCAGAATCACTGGAACGCGGATCATCATATTTGATTGCAACTTTTGAAGTTGTTTTTTCATTCATTTCAACGGCAATATTTTTGCTGCTCTTATTATGATCAGCAAAGTCATCATCTGAATCATCATCATTTTGATCAGACATGGGGAGCTTCAAGCTAGATTTCTGGCTAACCTGCAGTGAGATTCTCTGATTGTCTGGCTCTTGATTGAGACCAAATGTAGGAGAAATTACCTGAGTAGGCGGCTTCTCGATCTGGGAGTCGCTGTTTTCAGAAGATTTTTTGAATGATAAAGCATTTTTGGATGGATTCTTCACATATGAAGGACGTATATATCCCTTTTGATTTCTAAAGCCACCCCTCAACTTCCCAAAATTCAGCTCATTGACGCTTTCAAGACTAGATTCTTCAGAAATTTGAGTATCTTTCTCGGTCTCAGAAGACCCTGGTCTGTAGATATGATCAGTTGCTTCATTCTGATGCAAACTTTTTGAAGATTTCCGAGTCCACAGATCACTTTCTTCATCCACCTCGTTGTTAAAAACATTGAAGCTTGAATTCACAAGCCTTGGTGAGTCACCATAACCCAGTTTTTTCTCTTCAGATGATCTGGGTAATCCATAGCTTACACTTTGGCTCAGATCAGAATTTATGGGTTTGGCTTTCTGCATAGACTTCCCAGCTCTTGGTGAGTCACCATAACCAAACTTTTTCTCTTCAGATGATTCTGCAAATCCAAAGCTTCTACCTTGACTCAGCTCAGGATTTATGAAGTCAACACTCTGCTTAGAAGGATATTTCCCAATTTCGTTAAGCTTAAATTTCTCCATCTCTTCTTCACTTTCCGAACTAGGTCCTTCTGAATGGTCAAATGCCACTTCCAATGGGTCATCTTTTTGGGAAGGGCCCATTGAGCTTGAACTTTCAGAAAACAATGGAGGTTCTTCGGCAATGATTGGACTGGGATTCCAAGGATTTGCCGATGACAAGCTGTTTTTCATTGATATTCTATCAGGTGATAGACAACTGAAGCTAGATTTTGGGATCTGGTCCTTACTCTGAACATCATGATCGTCATCTGAAGCAGAATCATCAAAAACTGCAGTATTGGCATGCAAACTACTTTCAATAGAAACACTACCCTGGTTATGAGCATCATTTACAAAAGGATTTTCACCAGCATCATCACTTCCTGATTTGTTTTTGTCAAAAATAGCTTCATCATCATCATTGGAAAAGCTTCTCTGAGAATGAGGTCTCCTGCTAGATGTTTTCCCAATCCTTTCTTCTCCACAATATAACCTACTTTCAGAATCTACTTCCTTCTGTTCACTGACATAATCCATTTCAGATTTACTGTATCGTTTCTCAAATCTGCCTAGTTGGTTGTTCAGCTCAGGTTCAGATTGCATCATCTTGGGATTTTTATCAGCCACTTTGAAATTGTCTGCTGATGAGTTGTCATTGATATGCTTCTCTGTGTCACTATCAGATGGATCACCACTCATCCAAGAACCTCCATAAGATGTACTTTCTGGATCTTTTGGAATATGTTCATTTTGCAACTTCGAGTAGTTGTCAATGGTACGCCTCTCTGTGTCACGATCATTAGCTCTATAAGAGGTTTTGGCATCTCTATCTGATGAATCATTACTCGTCCTATAACCTCCATAAGAGGCAGTATTAACTGGATCTTTTGGAATTGCTTGATTGGGGAACTTCAAAGTAGAAAATTCTGGACGCTTTTCGTCTCTTAACATATGCACAGAAGAATTCTGTGAAGTTGAAGAATACTGCTGTGTCATCTTTCCACGGATAGAGAGTTCTGCAGCTGCTCTGGCAGCCATGCTAGCTCTTTCTGCAGATTCAGCAGCAGCTTGTGCAGCAGATGTAGCATCCTTAAACTCCATAGTCCAGTTTTCTCCACTAGAAGGAGAATAGGTAAATTCTGATCTTGCACTGTTTATTTCTGCGTGTTAAAGTAGATGTGAGTTCCAGACCCATATAAAGAGTTCCAGGCATATAAACCAAGGTAGGAAATGATGTTAAAAAAGTGATAATTCTCTCACCCGAATGTCTCACTTCTGGGTTGTAAGAGCCAGAGTTGATGCTGATATTACCAGAAGAAGAATTACGAGAATGAGGGGTTAAACCTGGATTTTGCTGATTAAAGTCTGCAGTTTTATCATGCTTTTTCCCAGGCTCGGGAGGAAATTGAACATTATGAGGCCCCTTGATATCATGATAAATTGGATGGACATCAAAGGACTCCATCTGTATTCTACTGGCTTTCTCAAAAGTACTAGGTCCATTCTGCTCAAGCAAATTCATTTCAAAGAGAGCATGAAATAAGAAAAAAAAAAAGGATCGACTTATCATATATTGTTCCCTAATTATTCTAAGTAAACCTTACCAACAAGTCAGTCGGAGGAATTGCAATTTTTTCCTCAAATTCCTTAGGTTCCCATTGGACATTATATTCTTTAGCAATGGCACGTAAGATTTTGATTTTTGTTGGGCCATCAGGTGCTTTGGCAGACAATTTCTCAACCAACTGGAAAATGTAACACAAGGAAAAAAATATCATTTACAATGAGCTACTGATCTTGGGATCGGCATTGCAACATATTCAATCCTTTCAAATGGCTCAATTCATAGAGAGTTAAAGAGCTTATGATTTACCATGCGACTAACGCCACATTCAGGGCGTAGTTCTACTGCTGCTGATGTAAATTCTTTTCCGTATTTTGCAGTAAACTGCTTGCGTACATCTATGAGCTCTGGAATATCTGCACATCTTGGTGATGCAAATATAACACTTGTCACAGCTTCTTTTAAGTCCAACGGGCAATTCCTGGAATAATATACTAAAGAATCAAAGTTTGCCAATTACTTTTTTATTTTTTATTTTTATGTTAACAAAATTATAGAAATTCTTTTTTATTGCTATTTTGATAATGTAGAACTAGAAAAGTAACAAATGTGTGAAGTAAGTGAAGTCTACATACTTTTGCGACTCAATAATTGGCATACGTGCCACAATAAGCTCGCAAAATATCTCAATGAGTTCATATGCTTCCTTTGTCTTCTCTTCTCTTATTACATGCTCAACCTAACACAAAACAGGCGCAAAGAAAGTTTTCAAGTGATCATGAGCTGAACTGCAAATAACAATATTGGGGAGTAATGTATGTGACAAAATTGCAAGGCAAAAAATATCTACAACATTAGTTTCTTATATTTACTTCATTTAGTCGTTCATGGATTCTAAGCAGAAAATCATTTGTTTTACAAAATTTGAAATAAAAATAATCTTTGTGAAAAAATTATCCATTTGAGTTCAGTTCAGATTGACTGGATTGCAGTTTGAAAGAAAGCTCTCTTAAAACAGTTCAGGGTCAATCAAGACAACGTCTCAGCACATATTTGGAAAAGAAACATTGAAGAGCAATTCAATTGCCTTCACCATGACACGTTCAAATTTTGTTGAGGGACATCCTTCAAAAGCTTTTGGATATAACCAAACAAAGTGGCTATTTTTTGCTTTTCAACATCCCGGAACAAAAAGTCCCAGAGAAAGAAATCTCCTTCGACAGACACGAGTATAGCACTCTAAAATTCAGAGACATCAAATTGACATACCCGAATTCTAGCTGTTTGATCCTGCGCAGTCTCGAGCAACTTTGCCAATTCCCCCTTCAGCTGCTTAATCTGTGCGTCTTTTTTATTCCTCAAAAGCTTTACGCGCGGAACAGCTAGCTTCAGCGACGTTTTGCTGCATCAGATACGCCCAATTCAGAAGGAACCGAATATCCCCAAAAGTGATCAATCAAACTCCAGATCGAAATAAGAAAACGAAATCTAGGTTAAAAAGAATTCAAACGACGCTCTTGTTTAATCATGAAGTCGGAATCCTACACCATCGAATTACACTAGAGAAACCAAAATCATACATTCAGCGGAATTCATCAGACTGCAAACGAAGAAAATCGCGGAATTACCATTTCGCGGGCTTGAAGCTCTTGTGAAGCATGATCAGAAACAGAAATCGGGACTCGAAATTCGATTCTCAGCCTACAACGCCAGTGCCTTATAATCCAAAATCATCGGGAGATGAAGGAATTGAATGAAAGAAACCCCAATAAAAGAAGAAAAATGAGAAAATCGTACCCCACCGTGATGTTTCGAAGAAATTCAATGAAGCAGGAGCGATTTCTTCTCCGCGTGATATGCAATGAAAAAAACAAAAAACGTAGCTAAAGGCTTAAACGTGGAAAGCTTCATGGAAATCTATTGCTAGGTTGACTTCATTATTTGACCAAACGCTGTATTCTTCCATTTTCACCTCTTCACCTAAAAGCCAGCACTTATCACGTCCCTCGTGTAAGATTAATGATTAAACACATCATTATAGTTAAATAAAGCAAGATTAGAGATTAAACTAATAGTTAATTTTACTTATATTATATTTTTACAAATTATTGTGTTTCCATTAGAGTGAAGGGGAAGGGTTCCCTTCCCACCAATTTAAGGTCTCGGCTACATCATTCGATCGCGTTTAAATTCATCGTGCTCGTCCGAACGTGAATTTATTTTTCGCTGCTCCCACCAATGATTCCATTGTAAATTTGAGTATGATTGATCAAATTGTCTACTGATATTTTTTTTAATACATAATTATTGATATAAATAAAAAATAAAAACACATATTTTTTTTTATTAAATTTAATGGAACCCATTTAGAAAAAAAAAATATTTAGTCAATTTAGTGAAACCCATTAGAAAAATATTATATTAAAATATTAATTGACGTTAGTAAATATTTTAGAATAATATAATAAAGAAAAAAAATATTATTATTCTAAATTATAGAAATAATTTATAAATAAAATTATACAACACTATTTTTATTGATTGGGACCCACGGTATGGTTATCCACATCCACGTGTACAAAAAGAGGGTGATCCAAAGGTGTACAGGCGATTTCATCAAACCCTAAAAAAGTGGTCTTGTGGACAAAAAAAACTCCAAACAAAATATCTAGAACCTTAGATTTTTTATTACTAGAATAAAACGTGACACGTTCAAATGTCTCTTCACACGTTTATTAAGTTGGAGTGACATCAATGACATAGTTTCTAAACCCACGTCACATCATTTTTTTTAAGTACCTTATATATTTATATATATTTTTTATGTATTGTATATTTATTAATCAAATAATTAAAATAACAATTACTTTAACTAAATAGTAAATGAATAACGCCCACAATTGTATAAAATGCCCTTGATCTTTTACTCCAACAACATCTATGGTCCTCTAACAATGTCATGTGTCACATCCTATAATTCCTTAACCCTTCTTCATTTTACTAAATCTACTCGTAAATTATTGACAATATTAAATATACGGGTAGTTATTTAAATTTTAATGATTATTGTTCTTTTAATTTCGCATTTTTGCAATGCCACTCTTCAAACTTTCGATGACACCATTATCGATTAAAGTAGTTAATGTCAATTATGTCGCATATTAGACAATATTGACATTCATTACCAATGGAAATTATCACAAGGTGGTTTATATAAACTTCGATCCACCAACTCGCGTAGTATAATTATTATTTGGATATGGTACGAGGAACATTTTATAAGTATGTTAAAATTTGGTATAATTTAAATTTTAATTAATTTTGTATATTAATATTAGAGTTTTTATATATTATATATATTGATATTTGAGTGACATGATTAAATTGTAAATTGATTTCAGATTAGTAAATTATTTTTTGCTCGTAAGGTTTTTTCATTTAAAATTTTTTTCGTAAATCTTGATATTTATATTTTTCTACGTATATTGTTTATTATTATTATTTACTCAGTATTGTTGGATGATATTGTTACAAACGGGGAGGATTAGTGATTCGGCGATTTTACATTTATCGTATATTCACATCCCGAAAGATTCTTGGACGCAAAGATAATTTCACGATCCTCGTCAAATGCTGATACCTTTTTTACCAATCTCATCCATCCAAAGCATCTTCGGTTGATTCGTTTCGACCTTTCGCCTTCGGGTTGCCGGTGAGCTGTTGTCGGCGATCGGAATGGCTGGAATTACGGTTGTATTCGACTTCGACAGGACGATAATCGACGACGACAGCGACCGCTGGGTGGTGACGCAAATGGGTCTCACGTCGCTCTTCAATGAGCTCTATAACACCATGCCTTGGACTTCTCTCATGGTTACCACTTTACCTATATTATTAATGTCTTTTTTTCGTGCTGATGGTTGGGCTTCTTGTGAATATTTCCTCAAGTTTCGATTCCATGTTCTTCCTTTTCCTGATACTGGTAAAAACATTTTCCATTTTTCATTCTTAACTAACGCGATTGATAGAGCTTTTTTAGAAAGCGAGGAAGGATTCTTGCATGAATGAATTTAATTTTGAAGCTATAATTCCAAGACAAGTTCTTACATTGTCGAGGTTTTAAATGCCTAAGTTGAAGCCGGGTAAGAGACAAACAGGATAGTAAGACTTTTCCATCTTACCCTAAGAATTTGATCTCTTGGAGGACAATTCTCTGTGTTTCTTTTCAATGGACTTCCGTTGAATGGATTATAGCAGTTTTCTTAGCTTTTAATGCGAAAAATATGGTCTAATGTCTATCACCTCGGCATCATTATGAGATCTGCGCTTGCATTTAAAACTAAGAATTGGAAAATGATTCATGGCTACATTTTTAGATTGGGAATTATGTCAGAAATATCTTAGGGTAATGCTTCCATTGCCATGTACTCTAAGTGTGGGATTTTAGACTGATCTTTGGATGTTTTTGATTCGATGATCCATAAAAATACAATAACTACTTTTGCTTAGCAAGAACAAGGGGACGACGCTTTTCGTTGTTACAGTTTATGCATGAGTTTTCTCAGATCAAACCAGATGAAGCCACCTTCACTGCTCTGCTCTCTGCTCGCAGACATGCAAGTTTGGTTGATGATGCTTGTAAAATTTTAAAATCCATAGTAAAAAATTATAGATTTATTCCTGAAGTAGGTCAATTATCTGCCATCGTTGACCTTTTTGGTTCAGCTGAGTATCTTCATGAAGCAGAAAGAACCATTCATTGGTGGACTTTATTCAGTGCTTCCGCAACTCATGGTAACTTAAGGCTGGGAAGAGTGATAGCGAAGTTTCTTTTTGGCGAAGAACAAAATAATTCATTAGTTTTATGTGCTTTTGTCCAATATTTATGCCGCCGCAGGTAAATGGGATGAATCAGTTAAGATAAGGAAATTGATCGACAACTAAGTGTTGACGCGGTGAAAAGTGCATTTGAATCCTGCATCATTTGTAGGAAATATAATGTTATTCCGCTGACAAATTTTGTCTCTGTCAGTTGATAGCATCATGATCTTTCTTTTTTTGCCTGGTCTCTTTGAGACTTCTTAGATGCCTGAAATCAGAAAAAAAAAAATAGCTGTAGTTATATTTCAAAATAAATTTTTAGCTTGATATTTAAATTTGATGTTTTCTGTGTAATGTGTTGTAGGATAGAATGATGGAAGAGCTCCATTTACAAGGAAGAACATTGAAAGATATTTCAGAATGCCTGAAATCTGCCACATTACATCCTAATATAATTGCAGCAATTAAATCAGCTCATGCTCTTGGGTGGTTTTTCTGATTCAACATATTATTATTTTACTAATTTTTGACCATTAAATTAGTCTGCATTCTGATAAAAAAAATTCACTTCTGTTCTTGTGTTAAGATGTGAGTTAATTATAATTAGCGATGCTAATCGGCATTATATTGAGACTATCATGGAACATCACGGCGTGTTGGAGTGCTTTTCTCATATCAGCACAAATCCAACATATGTAGACGCAGAAGGAAGACTTAGGATCTCCCCTTTTCATGCTTTGGAATCACCTCCTCATGGTTGCCATCTATGCCCTTCGAATTTGTGCAAGGTATTTACTCCTCCATTTTCTTCTTTTACCTATCATTTTATTTTCTCTGTGTTTCATTTATATCCTGTAAGGTTTATTTCTTGATTACTCTTACTCCCTGGAAATGATTGATTTGGATAATATACAAAGCTAGGACTCATAAGGGCTGATTATGATAAATTCCTCCAAAACAAACAATAATTCTGAATCTACCAATTTGATATTGCTATCGTGTCCAGCAAATTAGATCTGATAGTCAATCCATTTATTCAAAATTCCTTCACGATTGAGGACAAAAGAGAGTAGATAAAAAAGAAGTTAAATTAAGTCAAGTTTATGCGATGAACTCGCCGAGAGATTCTTCAACATCAGAGTGTTGTTTCTTTAATAGATGGGTAAGACTATATTCCATGTATTAGATCTGATAATGATCTTCTTCTATGGATTCTGTTACAGGGTCTTGTGATGGAGAAAATTAGAGTCTCCAAACCAGGAAAGCAAAGATTTATCTACCTTGGAGATGGGAGAGGAGATTTTTGCCCAACAGTGAAGCTCAAAGAGGGAGACTTTGTAATGCCTCGAATAAACTATCCCTTATCGGAGCGAATTCGCAGCAATTCATCGTCTTTCATGGCTGAAATCCACCATTGGAGTGACGGGGTGGAGCTTGAGCGGATCTTACTCGACCTTATTCATGCCATTTCCACAGAAAAAAGGGGCTTTAGCTTGAGGCCGAGTTTGTCATCCTCCCATGGCAAATGTAAGACTAGTTCTCCTCAGGCTCTGTCTCATACTTCATCTTTTATTGGCTAACTATAGTTTGTGTAATTCTTTTGGTTCTATCCGTGTAAAGCCTATCAGCATGAACTCTGCTTTAAGTGTCTATTATCTTTAGCGATAATATAAATGATTAAGACCTGATTAATTTAGTATATTCTCATCTTCCTTTGTTTTAGAAAGTATGGTATTAATAGTAAACCTATTATTTTTAATTTCATGAGATTAAAATATATAAGCCGAAACGAGTCAAGGTCAATACATTTTACATATTTGTTATGATATCCTTCTCTTTTTGTTCTTTTTAATTCTCATTTTGGACGTCAATTATCTAGAGGGAGAGGGCGATTTCGATGTTGAAAGAGAAAAATGTTAGAGAATGAAGAATCGGTGAATTCGAACAATGTTAAAACGAAAAATCTCCAATGAATTCCTGTACATTCACTATGGTCTTGATAATTTAAAATTAAGATATTTGGAACAAATTGAGAGCATCAATGATCCAATTACATACCATCATTTCACTTAAAACATCTAAATTACTGTAGGAGCTTATTTCAGGTCCTATCAACCTTTAACAAACTGATCTAAGGATTCTCTTACCTTTGTGTTCTTCGCATCGTTTCCTCCCTTGAACAGGCGGCATTTTGCACGGCAAGCCATCAGTCGAAACAACTCCACATATCAGACCCAAGCTCTCAACATCGGAAAATTTAGCCGCAACAGAAGGGTTGACATGGCTCAAATTCTCTGCTTTCAAACTAGACCTGTTAATCTTCATTCCCTTGTGTTCTTCACACCTCTTTCTTCCTTTAGCCGGAGGCCTTTCACAAATCATACCATCGTCCAAGGCCATCCCACAAATGACAGTATTTGTTTCATTAAAATTACTGTTATTCACAACTAATTTAGGCTGTGATCTGCTTACTTTAAATACCCGAGATAGGAAATTATGTGCCTCATCCTCTGGCGAAATCGGCTTGCTTGTTTCAATTTTGATACCCACTGCCTTGTTTTGAGTAAATGGAAGTAAAATCTTCTTGGCTATACTCGAAAGTTTGATGGCTTGTGAAGGATTTTTCTCGAGTTTGCAGAGGGTTTCGACACGGCGACGGGTTCCATTTCCAGTCGTGTTCCATGCATAATCGAATGTTCCGAGAAGACGACTCTCCATCATCAAAGCATCGCTCTTGCTTTTCATCTGCATTTCAATACAAAGAAATGAGGGATGGCATAATTTTATCTTTTCCAAAGTAGAAAAATAACAGTTCATGAAATTAAATTTTCAAAAACAACCCAGAACACCCATTTTCTTCATTTACTAGCAATACCTTTGATGATCAATTGAAAATTCACATTTGGAAAAGATGATACTGTCGTTTCCTACTTTCAATCACACTAGTGGAGAAAGAACAAATACTAGATAAACTTACAGAGGCCCATCTATAAACAATGGGGAAGTGGCTAGAGAAAATCTCCTCAAACAATCCAGGCCCTGGTTTTGTAGGAGTAGCAACAGAGTCACTCAGGTCATATGAAGAGCCATTGCCCAAATGAGCACCAGTGCGGCCATAACGCTGGAGCCGTGTCCTCACATTGTCAGCTTGCCCAATGTAAACCACCACTATCTGATCTGAATCAAGCTTGGCTGTTTCACGGCCAGAGCTAGTATGGGTCATGGCTATCCCAAGCTCATAGAGTCCCGGACCTGAAATTTTAGGAAGATTATGAACTCTGTACCGTTCTGCTCCTTCTCTCCCCTCTGAATAATCTTTCCAGTCAGTTGCTCCAACGAGAATCTAAACAAGAATAACTATTTTAATACAAAGATAGAAAAAGTCTATCACATCCCAAGTTCCCAAATGTTGTCTGCCAAAGATCCAGAAATGAAGTGGAGACAAAATATAGATTCCCTCCTTCTCTCCCCTCTGATAACGAAGGAACTTGGAGATGGCTATTACCCATAGATGGAGAGAAAGTGAATCGATCCATTGAACACCAGAATCAACCATTAACCAATCTATAAGCTCATCTTAGGAAATCAACCATTCAACTAGCTCACCATTCTCATCGCAATGAAGAAATTTATTGGGCGAAGGAGTAAAAGAAACTGTGAGTTACCGATCTACAGTTTCAATCAAAAAAAGAAAGAGAACAAAATACAGGAAGACATACCTTCCAGGACGAGAAGACGGAATCATGTTTGGTGTAGTTGTAGTCTTCTCTCTTCAACCTAATGGCGACAGCGCTCACCACCATTGTTGTAGCGCCGATGCGCTGTTGAGGAAAGATCCGTTACACGCAAGGTTCTAAAGTGCGGATTGACAAGCGAGAATTTCTTTATTGCTCATACTCAAATGTCCAACCAACTGATTTTCCCCCATAGAATAATTCTAAGCTTTTTTTTTTTTTTTTTTATTTACTCATAATAAAAATTTTTTTGATTAATATAATAAATAAATAAATTATAATTTATTATATTAATTACACAAATTCTTATTTAATATTGAATATTTTAAAATAATAAAATAAGACGATAAATGTACATTAATCAATTTATTATATTAAAACTCTTACACTTACTTAGTGAATTGTATTAACATAATTGATTTATCATTTTAGTCGTAACGGTACATATTATGTGTATTATTAATATATATTATACATTCAAATTATATATACAAAGCAGGTTTATGTCATGTATCATGAGATATTTTATACGTAAAAATAAAATTTTCTTTATATGTCTCGTCCGGTATATATGTATTGTGTATAAGTGTCGTCTTCCTCAGACTTGTCGCTAGTTTTGTACTCTTAAGTTCTCTAATACGTTGCCTTTTTTTCATTTATCTTTTTCTCGACTTCATGTTGGCAAATGTGTCATAATTTCTTGATTAAATTATAATTTATACTCTAATACTTAAGGTAATTAATAAATTAGGTCTTAAATTTTTTATTTTTTAAATGTAGTTTAGATATTATATTTACCTTTCAAATTCATAATGTGTATAACATGTTATTAATTAGGTGTTTTAACTCGATTTCTAACTCCTATAGTGATTTTTAATTCAATGTCAAACTTTGTCAATTTCTTATTCGATTATTTCAAACTTTGTCGAGAGATCAACGTAATTTGAAATAATGCTAAAAATTGTAGAAGGGGGTTGAAAATCTAACAAAAACTCCTGATTAAACAAAAAATGTAATATAAATAAGTTGTATTTAATAGATAAATTGAATACGATGTTTAAATTGCTAATAATAATAAGATCTAGATTTTTTTTTTGTCAAGAAAATTGTTTTAGTATATAAATGAGCCAAAAATTAAATGGTAATGTTATTCTAATTTCTGATTGATTAATCCAAAATAAAAACATGATGTTCGATTGATACATGTAACAAATTTATTGATTTTAATGACACGTATTGTGAGTAGGGGATGCCAATAAGTTCTTGAAGGGACAGTTGAACGATAATAAGTAAGAATTAAAAATTAAAAATAAAGGCTAAAATCATTTTAACCCTTGAAGTATAAATTTGGTGTAAAAAAATGCTCAAAATATGTTTATACTAAAAAAACCTTAAACTATAAAAAACATATCAAAAAAACCCCTGACAGTTGATCGATAACTCCCCGTACTAAAATTTACATTTAGAACGGGAGAACGTTCTATTGGAGCGTTCTCTAAGTGTATGGCACGAGGAGAATGACGGATGAGGTGGGGAGTGGAGACCTCCCGCGCACACTTGCGCGCAAGGGCCACAGGGGGCTCCACACCCCCCTGTTCTCCTATAGTGACACTGGTGATCAGCCAATAATTGATCGTCTGTTCCCCGTTCTCTCACCCTATTTAAAGAACCTTTCACGCTCTATTCTCATCATCTCAAAGTTCTGTAACTTTATAAAACCTCTTTACTATTATCTTGCTCTGGAGAATTTTTGTTGTATAAGCGATAACGATGAATTCTGATTCACCTAGATCAGTTGATTTAGACGAGCCAACAACTTTTGATGTCAATATGGATTGGTATTCGCATGCACTCATACATATAGTGATCTTTGAGCATTCAATCACTTATATGGAAATGAAGAAATCGAGGTACATTCGATCTCCATAACTCTAGTTGAGGAACTTCAAACACCGGTGGGTTCAAAAGATGATGAGGTGGAAAGTAGATCGTTAAGAGAAGAAATGTCATCGAGTTCTTTTTTTTTGGGAAAAAATATAGTTATTTGAAAGGTATTAAAGTAGAAATAGTCTAATATTCTTTGTAAAATGATTGTAGGATAAAATTTATTAAAAGTGACAAGCGACAACTGACGGCTGAGTGTGAATACGAGTGTGAATGACGACTACATGTTTCTCAGAAGTAAGCTGAGCTGACATTTCAAATAAAGAGTTTGATCGATTCTGATAATTATTCGAGGAAAATTAAGAATCGACACGCTAGAGCAAAATGAATGGTAGATCATTATCTAGATAGGTTCAAAAGTCAAACTACATGATAAATCTCTTCCATTATCGAGATTGTGAGGAAGGATTTTACTGTCAACATTATATACAGTATTGCCAAAAGAGCAGAAATATAGCTCGAACAATTAACTAAGGCAAAGACGACAAACAATATAAGTTAATCTGGTCGTATGCATAAAAAATATGTAGATCAAATCCGAGTAGCAAATTAAAAATACATACTTACGAGATAGAGGATGATTAATTGGTGTGCCAAAAAATGCATATATACATGGCTGCTTGCAAGATAAGATTCCTGCAGTACGGTCGCCCTGTTATATATTTGGATGGTTGTCATCTAAAAGACTTCTGTCCCGACCAATTAGTCACAATCGTCAGTATTGATGGTAACTATGAAATATATCCCGTTGCTGTTGCCAACATTGATAAAAAGTGCACAGACACATAAACGTAGTTCTTACAATATTTGAAGCGAGACCTGAACATTGAATCGGGAGCCGGATGGACAACTATTTCTAATCGACAAAATATATAATACATTTCCAATTGTTATTTCAAAATATAGGTGTTGTGGTAATTATATTGTTCGATGTTGTCTCTGTTTGTCTTTTCAAATATTAGTGGTGTAATTGTACTGCATAAGTAAGTTTTGTTTAGTAGACTAAAATTTAAGTGGGACCGTTTGTGACCCCTCCAGCCTTTTTTTGGTAACTTACTTGGAAAGATAATTCTCTCTAGAAGATTGTCCACTCAACGTTATATTGTTTTATGTTGCTTATATTTTTCTTTCAAATATTAGAGTTTGTTGAAGGTTGTGGAATAGGAATTTCAAGAAACCAAACACTGCCACTGCCTACGCCATATGTACATAAATTTCAAAGGCTAATTTCGAGACAGATCAAATAGAGATGCAATGTGAAATGTGGCAAGGGCAAGTACAAGGTGGCTTTTCGAAATACAAATGAGAAAATTAAACCAGTTTAGCCTGGATGCCTACACATGACTTCGAGCAGAAGAGCCTAAATATTGGGATAGTCATGCATTTTCTTCGAATCCCAAGTGCGAAATGAGATTGAATAATTTGTGCAAGTCATTCAATGCAGTTCTATTGTCGGTCAAAGACAAACCAATCCTGACCATGTTCGAGATGATCTGAAAGTGCTTGATGACTCGCATTGTGAAGAAATTTGAGAAGCTAGCCCAATCAACAAGTCTCTTGTGTCTCCAGATAAAGAAAAAGCTTGAAAAGCTAGAAAGTGCAGCTCAAAATTGCAGTCATTAGCTTGCAGGAGCTACACAATTTCAGGTTAGCAATGGCTATGAACAATACGTGATCTACATGAATACGAGTGTGTGTAACTGTATCAAGTGGGAGGTTACTGGAATCCTGTGTGTTCATTCCATTCCATGCATGCATTTCATGAGAATGACATCGGAAAATTACGTGCATCAATGCTATCACCGGGCAACTTACCAGCAGATGTTCTCACAGTTCATGCAACTCGTGAGAGACCCCTAAATAAAACTGTAGATACCAAATATGAATGACATCATCTCACCCAGAAGATATCGCCAACCTGGTAGGCCGAAAAAGACAAGAGTGCGAGATGTCGATGACCGTCAAGTTCTACAATGAGTAGGTGGAACTCAAAGATGTTATGCGGTATAAGTCGGCAGCTAAGGCACAATAGTCGCACTTGTGCTCACCGGAGATCTACATTAGGCGCTACTTCTCAATACATGTTTATGAGTTTCGACACATTTGACGAGACGCAAATACAATTCACCACATTTCGCTAATAAACACACTGTCAATATTTTTTAATTTAGTTTTCATTATGAACAGTAATCTGCGATACGCAACATAGAATCATTAAGCTTCGAAACATGCCTTAACAACTTTTCCAAACCTGCCTTGCAAACATTAAGCTTAAGAAAGTTATCAAAATATGTTTCGTTAGTTTATGAAAAGAGTGGAGTACTCAATCACATTGATGAAACTTCTGAGATTGATGAAGCGAAATATATATATTAAATGAGATTTGTTTCAATAAAAAGAGCCAGTGAACATGAGATAAAATCGTTAGATTATGAAAATAATGAAGTACTCAAACCTGGCTTGCAATCATTAACTTTTGCAATATTCTTCTGGTACGAATAAACCGATATAACAAATTACAGCTTGAAGATATTTCAAATTATAATTATTTATTTTTGTTTATTTAAATAAATTTTTTTATTGTTTATTTTAATACTTATTTATTAAACGCTATTTAAATTACAATTATTTATTTGTTTCAGTTTATTTAAAAAAATTAAAAATAAAATTGAAAAAAGGGATAATTTTGTTTATTTTATTACTCTTACATATTATCTTCACTTACTTCATGCAAGTTTAAATCACAAATATATATATATATATCCAAAAGCCAGATTGTAATGCAAATACTATATATCAAGACATAAAATTTTATTAAAGTGCATGATATGTACAGACAAAAAAGTAAATTACATAAAATGAAATACAAAATCTAAACTGTCATATTCCGGTGGCAAATCGTCGTTTTTGTCCACCATCCAACTTGCCAGTCTGTTAGTGAACTCTCTAATGGACTTACTGAGATAGTCATGTAACTTAATCACATTTTGTTGGCTCACGGCAAGCTCCTCGACCCTGCCTATGAGAGACTCCATCCTCTGATCTCTCTGCTGCTCCAACTGCTACTTCATATGATACCTATGATCCAGCTGCTGCTGCACCTGAGACATTTGCTATATCTGCTGATGCATCTCATACATCTGCAGTATATGCTGCATAATATCCCAGCTACTATGAACTTGAGGGGCAAATGGCGGTGCAATCGCGGTGGGGGTGGTGTCCTCAGTGGCGAAGGCGTCCTCCATCAGAACATCCCGAGATGTAGAGGTTCCTAGATCTCTCTAAAGCATCCAAGATCTGTCTACTTCGACTAGGCCCATCTGAGTCAAATAGGTCCTGTCAAATGTATCGGCAGATCTGTGTGATCTTATATTCTCTCCACTAGGCACCTGAAGCTGACATCGCTGGACGATTTTTCAAATCAAAGTCCTAAATGACATATTCTTATTCTTGGTTCGACCGACCTCAAGCATGTGATCTATAATCATGTATCCAAAGTCGAACATCGTGCCGCTTTATAGCTTCTCCATGGAGTAAAGATCCATCTAGCTGACGAGATAATATGCCCAAACCCTGCAAGAACAAAGATTAAGGCAACAATAACAAAGAATCAATGCTTCTCGGCTAAATCTGTGGAGCATCACAAAACAACCCATTTTCTTCAAGATTTAAACGTCAAAAGATATGACACCTCATAGATGAAACCTTACCTTATGTATGAAGATTAGATCCTGAAAGTTTCTGACACAAAAGTTATAAAACGAAAAAGATATTTAAATAGATCTGTGGTTGGTTCGAGAAGCAACTTAGAGCACTTTCGGGTAATGTTATTTTCCTATAAAAATAACAACAGCACTTGGACTATGATTTTCACCCTTTTCTACTATATTCCAACCATGAAGGGGCTGAAGGGCAAAATATGTGAGTAAAAACTTACAAGCAACCACTTACTTGAAGCAATGGAGACACACTGCAACCCGGACAAAGAACTGCCAAGGCTACCTACCTTAGAGCCAAAACTCTTACTTTCTCTAGAGAAAACTAGCCGGTGTATATTGGTCAAAGATGAAAAAACTGCATACAGTGTCCAATAATGATGTTTAAATGTAATGCAATGTGGCGTAGGTTTAGCTTGCAAAATATGGTGAGAACTCTGAGAATTGATCAAGGCCGTGTGTCTGGGCGCTCCCCCTTATCTTCAGTCATTGAGATGCTAACCTTGTATTGTAATTTGCTTTGATTCTATGAGGTGAGAATGAACTATGTAAAGTTTGAATTTTGCTGAATCATGGACGCACATTTCTTCTTTTAAGGGCCAGTCTTGAATAATTTGTGCAAGTACATAATTGTTCTTTTTAAATTAAGGGTCGAGCCTTCATTAGTGTGCTCCCTCCTTCTTAGAACTTGGGCTTCTCTTGTCGGTTCGTAAGTTGTTGTTTGGCCCCCTTTGAATAGGCAAAGTGTCTTGCCTTGAGTGATGGCCGAGTCTTTTTTGTGCGTCGTTTGCCTCTAACTCGTGAGTTCCATTTGTGAGTCAAAACTCAAACCACCATGCCATTCATCTAACCTTAACGATTCAATTTAATGCATGTATGCGTAAACTAGCAAAGTTTTGCCAAAGTCACAAAAGGACCAATGTATGTCAAAACAAAATAAAATGATTACATTGAATTATCTTCGGAAAGACAAATTTCCTCTTGTAAAACTCCTTCACCAGGTTCCCAGGTAAGCAAATGAGTTGGCTTGATCATGTCTTGAGAATTTGGATTCCATTCTAAGTCTTTGAAGATCTTTTCACATGCAATAAAAATAGACTTGTCAGAAAATTGATTATGTATTGTGTGTCCTTTGGTTTGAAATTGTGTTAAAGGTCTAATAGGTTCATTATGAGATCTCTATGACCATCCCCCGGCAGGATGGTATGGCTAATCAGGTTGTATAGTACCTGAGCTTTGACATTCAAAGTCTTTGATCTCGGCTTAACGAACCCTACAATGCTTGAATTGAACAACGTTGTTGCAGCTGTCGTCTCTCATGTTGTATACCCCATGCAAGGAGATGTCGTCAAATATCTTCTTGATCTCCAAAGATTCCCAACTGTTAAAGTTGGCAGTTTTCCCATGAATAATCAAGCGGATTCCTATATCTTGCTCAAACTGCTCTTGACACTGCTAGTTACGAAATTCCATGAACAAATAATCAGAAAGCGGTTGCGGTACTTGATCCGGCGTTCAGTTTGATGGGCCACCTTGTGCCATCTGGGGAGCATTTCGACTAATAAACATTCTTGGGGGGCCATTTTCAGGTTTGACGATTTTTCTTAGATTTTCGGCGAGAAACCAGACAGGTTTTGGGGATTTCAGCGCGGAAATACCCTCGATTTTGGGATTTTTGCAAAAAAAAAAAAACTCTCAATTTTGGAAATTTTCAGCTCAACATAGGGTTTCGGCTCGGTTTTGTGATTTCCTCGAAGTTTTTTGCAGATTTTGACAAAAAAGGGTCAGGAATAATGAGTTCGGTGGCAAAACACATGCTTATATATTAACACTGAACGAGAGACTGTTTGATAGTGAACACTCTCGCATGTTATTAGAATGAGGGAACATTCTCAGAGCGCGACTAATTGTTATCAGAACATTCATTCAGATGCTCATGTGCCCGTCTCCTGTTTTAACGATAACAATATTTTGTTTTATTTGTAAAATTCAACACGAGATATTATCGGTTAATTGTCAGATATTTTTTTGACAAATTTTTTTATAGTTTAAGATTTTGTTTGACCAAAGTGCTTTTTTATACTAAATTCATATTTGATTTTAAACTTAATAAAAATTAATCCTAATATAATTTTTTTTTTTGGTGGCAGGTTACAAATTTTTTTATTATTATTTTATTGATCAAACAAAAAAAGTTGAACGTGGGGCCCATGAACAAAAGCGTCGGACAAAGAACCGTACGAAATTCAACTGCGGTGAACAATTGTGTCTCCGCATCAATGATTTCGCTTCTCAGAAGTCGCCGGTCATTTCGCTTGCTCTCTCAGTTCTGCTACTCCTCCATAGCTACTAGTCTGTGTCTCTCCAGCAGAAAGTCATATTCTTTCTTCCACTGTCTTATCGATTTCAAAGTTTCTTGTTTTTTTGGGAGTTTCGCAGATGGTGAGGGCCAGAAGTCGACGGAAACTGCTTCCGGAAGGGACCCTAGTTTCATTCATCCCTCTGCAATCGTACACCCCAATGCTGTTCTTGGCCAGGTTTTTCAGTAACCTTTATGTTATGCATTCTACTTCTTCTATATGATTGTTTTGCCTATTGGCGGATATCAATTGATGAACCCTCAAATTAAAGTTGTACTACATTGAATTGTTAAATGTTATAGTTGAACTCGTTTCACCCGCAACTGAACTAGAGAAACTATCCAAATCCTTAGAAATCCGATACTAATTGCAGGCTCAATGTCCTTTCTGAGTAACAAGTAAATGCAAGCAGATTGATATTGGGGAGGAAGAAGAGAGCAAAAAGGGGGAAGCCAGAGAAGAACGAGGGAAGATTTTAGAATCTGTTTTGCGTCCAATGGGTGTTGCCCCATTCCTTCCCTCCAGCTAATACCCATTCCATGCCTCCTTAATGACTTAATGTTGCCACATAAACGTTTGTGTTATAAAGAAAAAAGAAATTAAAGCTGTGGTTTTGTAGCGATAACTATAGTCGTCGTGTGCATGAACAAAGAAACCTTATTATTATTATTGCGGTCAAGATTAGAAGAGATGACTAATACATGTGCTGAACTCTTTAAAATTATTCTAATCATAGTTAAATCTGTCGAATAGTGAACGTATCCATCACATTGAGTGTTACATCTCTGTCTTCTGATCTTTCCATATGTTAGTTTTCGCAATTAGAGTTGAATTCCTAACATTGTTCAGGTTTTTTAGGACAGGCCAATCTCCTAAAACATATATATTTTTTTAATTGGGATTTAAATGTTAAATGAAAGTGCCTTTTCTGTTAGTCGATCAAGTTGTTTTTTTTTTTTTTTAAATGACTTTGCCAATGACGCAGGGTGTTTCTATAGGCCCATTCTGCTCAGTGGGATCCTTTGCAAAACTTGGAAATTCATGTCGACTTTATGCCGGGAGCCATGTTTTTGGAAATACAGAATTGGGGGAGAATTGTATCTTAATGGCGTGAGTTTGGCGTATTTTTTGTTACTCCTGGAATTTGTTATTATTGTTTGCCATCTACAAAATAATCCTAGATGTCCATTTAAACATTGTTAGGCAGTGGTGCTGTTGTTGGTGATGACCTTCCTGGTCAGACTATCATTGGAAGCAATAACATAATCGGGCATCATGCTGTGATTGGTGTCAAATGCCAAGACATGAAATACAAGGTTAATTGCAAATGTTTTGTTATCAGCTGATTTCATCATGCTAAAACTTATGCTTGCATTCCATATTGATCTGTTCATTTCATTTTGGTTTAATTCAGTCTGTACGAAAAGTTTAAAGACAAGTTTTTTTTTCATTAATTCAGTTTTCAGTTCACTTTATTTTTTAAAAATTATTTTACATAATTCTTCTCGAGAAACAGTTTTTAGAATGATCTACGGATTTGTTGTTTGTAATTGTTTTGTGCTTTTCTATTCTTGCAAGTAGAGGCCATTATGCCAGTAGGGTCCTCTTTCATAATGGCGTTTTTAAAATATACAGTGAGATAGTTCTTCAGCGTTTCTCTCTGTTATTTAGTCAGGGGATGAAAGTTTTCTTGATATTGGAGACAACAATGAGATTAGAGAATATACATCAATCCATCGATCATCAAAGTCAAATGATAGAACGGTATGAGGGGTCGTGCTAATTAAGTACTTGCTATTTTGGGTTATAGACAGCTATGACTATCATAGATAATATTTGTTGTTTCCTTTGTGAGTGCAGATTATTGGCAATAACAATCTTATAATGGGATCTTGTCATATTGCCCATGATTGTAAAATTGGCAACTCCAATATTTTTGCCAATAATACTCTTCTAGCAGGCCATGTGGTGATAGAAGTGATTCTTCTCTCTCTCTCTCTCTCTCAAGCAACATTTTGCAATGGAGATAATTATCTATGTTGTTTTTGCATATATTGTGCATTAAATCGAAGTTGATTTTGAGTGCTTCTGCTGCAGGACTTTGCTCATACGGCTGGTGCCATTGTTGTTCATCAATTCTGCCATATTGGCTCATTTTCATTTGTAGGCGGGGGAGCTGTGGTATGTTCGGTTTTCTATCGAATCTAGTTTATCATGATAATAGTGATCAAAGGGGCTTACCATTAATCAGTCTTACGTCACATGCAAGGATAAAAATCAGTTTTTTTTTTCAGGAATTTTTATTTGGCAAAAAGTCTATAGCTGATCCATATTATCTGCCAAATTCATTAGATTTCTCTTTTTGTCTTCTTTAACAGGCTTGTAAAATTTCTTTCAATTAAGTACACTCTAAAAGAAAAATCCAGGAGAATAGGAACATTGAAGGGTTTCTTCTTTGCATGAATAAATTTGATTTTCATACAGGCTTCAAAAGATGTGGCCACGCATAATTTGATTTCCGTTCAGGTTTCGCAAGATGTACCAAAATACATGATGGTTTGCGGAGAACGAGCTGAACTTCGTGGTTTGAATGTGGAGGGACTTCGACGGCATGGATTGAGTACTGCAGAGGTTTGAATTTCTGGACATTATTCTTAAACACATGTAAATTGCCTCAAGAGGTGGTTTTATGTTTAATTTTATCAATAAGCTAGATGAGTAGCTTGAGATCAGCATACAAGAAGATATTCATGCCTGTTGATACGAGATTGGGTTTAGAGGATCGTCTCAATGAAGTGGTATTTCACCTCTCTCTCTTCTTCCCTCTCTCTCTAAACTGAAAAAGTATGAAATTAATCTTGAAGGAGCAGGATGAGACTTTGGCAAATTTCTTGGAAGTACATTCGATGGTGGAGTCTATTCGTGGCTCGTTTGCAGAAAATCGTCGAGGAATATGCAAATTCAGATATCGGACTGGATCTTAGCGGCATGGAGAACATCAACACGGCAAGAAAAGGTTTTGATATCATCTCTTAGCATTTGAAGCTAGAGATGGTGCAGACTGGTTTCCAGTTTGAATGTTTTTTTGTGGAAGAACCGTGAAAACTACTTTAAAGTTTTTGTTCATTAACTAGTTCTAAGGTAATGCTCTAATAACTTGCGAAATCTGAACTTTATTTTTTTGCAAAATCTGAGTAGCAACGACTAAGTAATTTCTTCATCTAAACTGTTTGAAGGAACATCTCTTTACGTAAAACACGACATTTTACACTAAGCGTGTTATTTCATTGATTATTGGACTAATTATGGTAATAATTCTTTGACTTTCTATCACAATCACTCTCAACAACTCCTTCCAATGCCCAAAATCATGGCTGCTTCGATTAATGCAATTAATTAAACTTTGTAGGATGGTCATTTGAAAGCATGCTTAATCAAAGCATGGGTTATGATCAATGATGATAAAGAAAATCAGGAGATTCTGAATTCTTGAAATTTACTCGGTTGCTTCAATGGAGTTTCCATGAGAATTTACCCAGATAAGATTTGCAACAAAAAATACATAAAACAAAAGAGAAGGCTCTGCAGAGCTCAGCGCGATCATAGCATGCCACTGATACAAAATTTTCTGATTAATTAATGCAGAAGAACTGAACAAGCAGACATCCAAATCATAAAAACGACGACCCAATTGTCTTCCAACTGCGCTGTATGGCGCGCCGAGTGGGGGCATGACGAAAGCAAATGGGTAAGAAAGTATGTCTGTCTGGTCAAACAGCGGATACATGGGAAGATTCTTTCGTATGATGCTGGCAAATGAGTCCGAACTGAGTTGAACATGATCAAATTAAAGAATTCTTCAACTTGGCTTCGTAGATTCAACGGATTATAAAAACCCATCCGCCTAAATCCTCAATCAGTTGGGTCCATTATGAGAATATAACAATATCATTTACGTTGAGTGAGATCATCCCTGTCAGATTTCTGTTGTGTTGGGTTTCCTCCATTAAAATACAGCAAAATAAACTGGATATCTTCGTGGGTTTGGTTCTTGCAAGCTTCGACTTTCTGGCATAGATTTGCATCTAGTCAGTAAAACGACTTGCTTCCTTCTTGTTTGTTTTCTGGGTTTCAAATGTTTGATGGATTATTCAAAGGGTATAGTCCGATTCCGGCATTAATGGGTCGTAAATTTCTTTGGACTAGTTCGAAAGATTTGAATGGAATGTGAGGACTGGAATTATAAGTCTAAAACTGACATTTTTAATTATTATAATTAAATTATTTTAAATATATACATTATATTTATATAAATTAAAAATATTTATATGTTTTTAATTAATTAGGCTTCGTTCGTTAAGACCATTTAGTCGGGTCGGCTCGACTCGTTTAGCATTATCTTTTGAACAAGCTCAGTTTAAAATGATTTTTGGTCTAGCTCCTCATTGATGTAAAGCTTGATATGTTTAGCTCGTTAAATTTGATGAATTAGATTTTTTCAAGTTTGACTCGACTCGTTCGAATCTTTTCTCATATCTAACTATAGTTTCAAACATTTCAGGGCCTATTTGATTGACTTTGAATAATAATGGAACATGTCCCCCCTCAATTTTCTATGAATTTGGTCTTGTCGGGCCAACATTAGATTCATACGCATATTTTCTACCTACCGTCTCTCTGGCATGTGGAAATACTTGTCATTTTTGTTATATTTTAGTGATTGATGAAATTCTAGGAAGTTCAGAGGAAACAAGACACCATATATAAAGAACCCACAGGACAAATTTCCAACAGAGAAGGGAAGAGAGAGAAAAGAGAAAGTTAGAGAGAGAGAGAGATTGATAACAGTATATTATTATATCCACGTCCACCTATAAATTATGGCCATCCAATAATCTTCTGTTATTGTGCATCCATTTTCATCAATCTCTTACCTCCTGATCATACAACCCACAACCATATCTATTCTCTTCTTGCTGTCTCTCTAACTCTCTCCCTCTCTCTACAGTAGCTGGAAAGAGCTTTGTCGAGGAGGAAATGAGCAGAAAGTGCTCGCATTGTGGAAATGTAGGACATAATTCAAGGACCTGTACCAGAGGGAGCTCTTTCGGAGGGCTTAAGCTGTTTGGAGTTCAGCTTGATGTTTCTTCTTCATCTGCTGCTGCTATAAAGAAAAATTTCAGGGTCCACTGTTTGGCTTCGTATCCATCATCGTCCTCTCCATCTTCTTCTTTATCTTCGTCTCGAGTCTCCCTGGACGAAAACTTCGATAAACCCTCCAATGGGTATCTCTCCGCCGGCCCTTTCGCCCAAGTTCAAGAAAGAAAAACGGGTCAGTTCAAACAGTTCTCATCTGGGTTAACAATTTCAGAAAAAAAAAAAATCAACGTCTTCTTCCATTTTTGAGTCTTTCAAGACCGGTTTTTTGTTCTGCTTTTTCTTACATAAAATTGTGTTCTTTTAGGGATTCCTTGGACGGAAGAAGAGCACAGGTCATTTCTGTTAGGCCTTAAGAAGCTTGGAAAAGGTGACTGGAGAGGAATCTCCCGACGGTATGTGACAACCAGAACACCGGCCCAAGTCGCCAGCCATGCTCAGAAATACTTTCTCCGGCAAACCTCTCTCAAGAAGAAGAGACGTTTAAGCCTCTTCGATATGGTGCGTATAAACTGATTAATCTTCCTTTTTTTTTTTTTTTTTTTATCTCCAACCACCAAGAATCTGATCAGAATGATTTGATTTCTTGAACTTACAAACTTCAGTTTTTGGATTCTGAACTTGAGTTATCGATGACGGTCGAGGGCAACGAGACGAAGCAAATTCAGGAAGCTGCAAAATCAGAAAATCAAGAGCTTTTTTGCACTGGACAAGCTTCTTCGTTGTCTCGACGTGATTGTTATGCAGTTTTGCTCAACAATTTTTATGGTGGTCAGTTGATATCGTCCGTTGAGCCTCCTCCTAATGCTGCTCCGAATCTAGAACTCACTCTTGCGAGTCCAGATAATTTTGAAATAAGTAAATCTTCATCGTCATCGAGGTGATTCATCAATGGCGTATTTTTACTGTCATCTCTATGGATATAGGACGAGGGAAAATCATTAGAACACTGTTTCTGCAATCTGAAACTATGGTTGCAATATTCACGGGATAGTTCATTATAAGAGCATTCAAAACCCATTTTATACTGAAATTCAACGCGTATGGTTCTTCTACTACAATCTTCTTCGTGGTCGCCATTGTCATTGTGGGGAAGCTTGAATTTCACAGTTTAATCATCATCTCTAAAGTGATTGAGGAGTAAAGCTTCTTTGAGTTTCTCTCTTTTGGCAATAAAAGACATAAAATATATGCACTTTTTCAACGACTGATTATCTAAGCGCATTTCCTTTCTGATTTCTTCATGTTATCCTCAATTATATGTTCTTTATTCCCCATTTTTAGCAGCTCCATGGTCGTTGAATGCGTCGGTCTTTAACTTTATTTACACGGGAAGAAGAGAACTTTAATCTTCACTACGAAGCGTCAGAAGAGCGAACTTAGAAAGACTTTGATTATTACTCGAAACAATAAGATAACAATATTAACTAGAATTAGTGATAATATCTTACTAAATGCCAAAGCTTAATCACTCGACTTTCCTTAGCATCGTCGAACGTACCTGAGATAGAACAAAAGAAATGAGTGAATGAAAAGCTGACACGTCTCCTAACTTTCCACCATGTCTGAATGAGTTTTGAAGAAAGCACAAGGGTTTGTCTTCAAGCTTCACTTTAATGCTTGACTTATAGAACGACGAAGGTTCATAGTGATTGGGAGGAGGGGACCTCTTCTTCCCTGGTTTCTTTGGTTTATTCATATTCTCCAACTAGAATATCCGAAGCAGAACGTTGATTTCGGCAGCAAGTTGCTCAAATTTCCAAATATATTGGGGAAATCAGTTGGAAAAAAACAGTATTATGACTAAACGATGTTTTAGAAGGTTTAGTATTTTCACATTTTCCATAACTTTTTGCAGAATTTAACGTCAAAAAACATCTGGAAAACATACCCATTTGGAGAAAACAATAATAATGCTCATTGAGTTTGTCTTTTTCTGGAATGGAAAGCGAGACTTGCAGAGAAAACAAACAGATTCTGGGTCATATTTATGGCCATTTTTACGATACAGCGACCTCTCAACCAACAAAGACATTGTCTTCTGTAACCTCCGACTACTATTAAGCTCTTTTCATCCCTCTCTGACTTCATATTTAGTCTCTCATTATTCTAATGGTTAAAGAAAGATATAATCGATTTGGATAAGTGTCTGTTTAAAGAGAAAAGGAGGATGATTACTCCAAACTTCTCAGATATATTTTTATTTTTTTTATTTGACAATAAAATATGTTTGATTTTAACGTTCATACAATTAAAATATATTTAAAACTAAAAATACAAAACATCATATTTATTTCTAACACTTCGTTATTAAAACGATCATAATTTTTTTTAGAGAGCTCCAAACAACTTGAAACTTAAACCATTAGAAACTAGACATCTGGAGTAACGAAATCCATAGGTCATACATTTAATTTGGTTTTTGTTTGATCCTTCAAATTCTCCTTGAAAAATACCCTAAAAAACTGTCCTTTTTTTTAGTTTAATTCTTAACAAATTTCTCCCTTAAACTCAAACATTTTCGATCCTTCATCCCGATCATCTTCTTGAAGTTTTCGAACAGCATCGTTGGCAGCGACTTTGTAAAAAAAATGTCTGTCACTTTTTGTCGCCACCGATTTTTTTTTTATGTGAAGATGAATTGATTTTCTTTCATTGTGTTTCTTTTTTCTCAAAAAGTTCCTCGCCATTGCATGTCTTCGGTTCAGAATTCAGTGATTCCATCTTGATCTTGAGTGCGCGTAGGGATGTGAGTATCTCCCCTTCCTCCACACCTATGCTTTCTGGTAATCTTTTGCTATTGTCAGTCATCATAAACTCTGGATGTCCAAGAAGCCATTCGAATTCCTTGAGAGCCTCATGATCTGTGCCGAACTTCGCCGTATTTTTCATTCTTTCTAGAGCTTCTCTTTCTCTCTTCCTCTGCTTTTTTAGCTGAACTTCTTTTTCTCTTTTAATCTGTTCTATCACTTTCAACTGAGCCTCCCTTTTAAGATCACGATCAGTAAGAGCAGAATCAACGAGCTCCGTTTTGGCTTTCTTTATCGTCTCAGAAAATCTACCATCAATGCTGCAATTCTCGTCGCCCTCCTTGGAGACATGACCACTGGAGATTCCAGCTTCCTGATAGATTTATTAGATGCACTAGAAACAACAGTTATCTCCAAACTTTTTCCATCTTTTCTTTTCATCAAGTGAGTTCCAGTGATGAAAACGTGATTGCCTTTTCTGTTTGATTCTGGTCGCACGTTTTTAAAATTGAGTTTGAGCAATTGATTCTTTGCCATCTTCATGTGTGTGAGCAAGCGACCATCTTTGTTTTTCAAGTGTAACATCCGGTCTTTCATGAAAATCAAACATCCATTCTCCAATAATTGATCCATGCTAAGAATGTTACTTTTCAAGTTGGGTACATAGTAGACATCTTCTATTGATAATTCTTTTCCATCTTTTTGGGAAGCATATTTTTTCTCAGCCTTTGACTTGAACATTTGATGCGTCTCCAAAAAATAAGTGTTCATCTTTTACCTCTTGCATAGCAAAAAATAGATGTTTGTATCTACACATATGATTGCTAGCATGGTGTTGAGATACCATACCATGATGCTATCTAAAGTGGAACTCTTTTGATTCATCATAAGAACACCGTCGTCTTTCTTCCGTGACCAGATTTGCGTTTTTGTCCATTTTCTTTTGAGAATAGCACTCCTTTGCATAGTGTCCATACTTACCGCAATTGTAACACTCGATATTTGAGCGATTCGATTGGCCACCTCTTTCATGACCGCGTCCTCGTCCAAGCCAATTTTGTTGGCTGGTCTCACCCTTCTCTTCATGATTATTTCCGCGACCACGACCTCCGCCACGACCAAAACCATGATCACCACAGCCGCGTCCTCTTCCTCGGTTGTGTTGCGCATACATTGCCTTATCCTCCTTGATAGTTATCTTCATTTGTAAGGCCTCCTCCAAGACTTCTTATGTATTATTATTCTTCTTCTTTTGTTCATGTGCCTCAAGAGAGCTCGCGAGTTCATCGATGGTCATCTCTTCCAAATTCTTCCACTCCTCGATTGCGCATACAACATTCTTAAATTTCTCGGTCAATGACTGAAGAATTTTCTCCACGACCCTTGTATCCATGAGGGTTTCTCCATTACGTTTAAGTTGATTCACCACTATTTGCACACGTGTGATGTAGGTTGATATATCTTCCGACTCCTTCATCTTCATATCCTCAAATTCTCCTCGAAGAGTTTGAAGCCACACTTGTTTAACTCAGTCGGTGTCAGGGCCCGACTCTGGCAAAAGGGATTCTCGAGGTGAAAAACTTCTTGAAACAACCTACAACATTCACTAATTCATTTCCTACGTTCAATCAATCATATCCTACGTGACATCCTAAATTTGGATATTTTTCAATAACATCTAAACAATATACACAACAACCAAAATACATTTTATAAGTTGAAATATATTACATAATCTATATCATCACCAAATTCTTTACATCAAAGTACAACGTAAGTGACTTTCAAATTGTATATATAAGCCATGACATGTGACTTTCTACAACTTTAAGATTATCAACTATGATCTTTCACCTATGTCTTTTTGTACACTTTACCTTACCTTGGTTTCTCCGTCATGATGAACGTCCTCGATATCTAAAAAATAAAGATATTCTACATAATGAGCTTTACGCTCAACAAATAAATTTAACGACTAAGATAGATAGCTCAGACTTTATCCACACTATCTAGGATCAATTTTTATCCTCCATCTATCACTAATTATTATTATTTTTAAATCAACTTAATCAATCTGTTTTGATTTGAAATCCATGTCATTGATATAAAAATGCATGGATGTTCGTAATTCGAACTACTTAAAATTCATCACCCTCGGTTTAAAACCATTTTCAACAATTAAATCAATGTAATACAATGACAAAGAGAATTTACGTTATTTAAAACCATGATTTAAATAAGTGTTTCTCAAATAGTTTTTAACATTCATATTGAAATGTTAAAAATTCAATCCACTTTAATTGACACATAAAACCATTACACACCTACGCGTTCTTGGGCTTTCACCGGTAAGGCTGTAGAACCTTGCCAATACTTTCTCGCGAGATTTAAGGACTTTTAACCTAAGGAGAACATACAGTTAATTTCCTTCTTATTTTGATAGTTATATTTATCACACACGGAGATGCAGCACAATGAGTTTTATGTTAACACAGCTTTCCTATTCTCTCATTCCTATATGCATGATTTAAAACAATTATAAAGTCATGTTATGCATGTTTAAAACTTGCACTTACCCATGAAATTTATATTTAAAATCAATGAGTTCAATATAATGTAAAACGTAGTTTCCGAATGCTATATTTAACAATTCAATTACTTTAAATAAACTGAAATTAAATTCTTCAATAAAATGATATTTAAACAACTTTTCAATATAACTTTTTTGTTTAAAACGATACCAAAATATCATTTCAACCAATCTATACAATTGATAATTGAAATCAATATGCTCAATTCAATGAAAATTGTCATTTTTGAAATTCTTTGTTTCAATATTTCTTAAAAATAAAAAATATACAATTTAATATTCAATTTGCATAAAAACAACATCTGATTCGTTCAATTATTAAAAACAATATCAAATCCTTACTTCAACATCCAATCAAATCTATTTTATCCAGATCCAAGACATTAATTAAAACTTTCTCCACCTATCAAGGTAATAAAGTCTAAATTAACTATTCTAATCGTTAGAGGTATTTATTGTATATTGGTTCCACCACTTTTTCTCGAAATCTCCACCAACTTTATCGATTCTTTCACCAAAATGCTACTCTCAACGAGCTGAACAAAATATTCCTAAAGAACGGATCGACAAATCTCACGTTTCCATCTCCTTTTCTTTCTCTCTTTCTCATAGTTTTCTTTTTCCTCTCTCTCTCTTATGCAACTTTCTCTTCTCTTTCTCTTAATTTTCTTTTTCTTTCTACGTAAAGCAGCCGACAATGCCACCTTATACACTTTCAAATAGTAACTCATGATTATTTACCTAATAACCATGTTTATCTTTTCCAAAAGATAATTTTGTATCTTTTTTCCTCTCATTTTTAATTAATTACTAATTAACCGTAATTAATTATTCTTTAATCACTATGAACTTTAATTTAATCCCAATTAAATTAATTTTAATATAATTTTCATAAATCAAAATTTTTTATCAGAAAACTCAAATTTTTTTATATGCTTAAAATTTTAACAAAGCGATCGATCGACCATACATAGCAATTTCTTCAATATATTCTTTGGATATAAATAGATACATTGCAAATTTTTAAAATCAAACTTTCGATTCATTTTATTGAAAAAGGTCTGAACCATTATAGTCGTCACCCTTGAACACTTTTTGCAAAGTATCCCATGTTTCCTTCGAAGTTGATGCACCAACAATTTTTTCAAAACCTGACTCATCTACTACTTGAAACAAGGGATAGAGAGCGGTCTTGTGCTTCATTCTCATTTCTTTCAACGCTTTTAGTTGATTTGTTGTCAATGCGTCAATGTCTTCCGGCTCTGTGAAGCCAGTTTCGACTACTTCCCACGTATCTTATGCACCGAGCAGCGCGCGTATTTGAATGCTCCAATTGTCGTAGTTCGCCTTGGTGAGTTGTGGCAGCGGCAATAGTCCCAACGATATGCTCATATAGTTCGCCATGTTCTGATACCAATTTGATAAGAATAATGAAGTATTTGTTTGAAGAGAGAAGGAGAATGACATTACTTTAAATCTTCTCAAATATATTTCTATTTCTCTTCTCTATTATTTGACAATGAAATATGCTGCAATATTTATACTATCATGCTTGACTCTTGATATTCATACAATTAAAACGTACTTAAAACTCAAAATACAAAACATCACATTTATTACTAACCTTTTATTACTAAAACATTCATAACTTCTTCTAGAGAAATCCAAACGACTTGAAATTTGAACCATCAGAAACTAGACATCTGGGGCATCAAAATCTATAGGTCATACATTTAATTTTGTTTCTGTTTGATCTTTCAAATCCTTGAAAAATACCCCAAAAAACTATCTTGTTTTATAGTTTAATTCTCACATAATTTACCATCATCATGGCTACTTTCGACTTCAGTGGACGACCCCCGCATGGAGTGTGCTTGTATTTGATGAACGCATCTTACGATATGTTATCTATTTTGGATCGTGTTTCACCTTGAACGAGCTGACTGGATGAGCAGGTTCATTGTCTTGTTCTTGGACAATAGTATTCTTCCTCAAAAGCACACTAAGACCGAAACCCAGATTGTGAAAATAATGAAACAGAAACAACAAAGAAGATTAAAATGATTTGAGGGTGGTCAGTTGGGTCACCAATTTTCACCATTTTGAGTCTATAGATATGAAAATATAAGATAAATTTAAATAATATATTTTAGTTAATGTATGTTTTAAATATATTTTTTGTTAGAATTTATGTATTTGTGTAGAGTCAAATAGAGAGTTGAAATTCATGTATATGTAGGTATATCGATTCATGTATTTAGGTGATTAATTAAATGTTAGTTTATTTATGTGATTCATGTATTGTTTTATACATGTACTGAATAATCTTATAAATATGATTTAACTCTAGACATTTTCAAATCACAATTTCTATAAAATAATTTTCTCTTCAGCTCCATTCTTTCCACTTTATATATTTTTTTTTCTCTAAAAATTTCTATTCCTTGTTCCAACATCGTCATTTTCTTTTTTCTTGACGCTGATCACTTTTTTGACTTTAACTTGTTGGCAACGCCTGACATCTTTCCGCCTTGTTTCTTTGGCAATAAATAATACAACCAATTACCTATGAATAGAGGTGTCACGATATTCGTATATTAAAATTTACGTAAAAAAATTTAATAGAAAAAGTCAAAAAAATGTGTAGCTTGCATGCTCATCCCATTCTCTTTTTCCCACAACTTCTTAGCCACGCACGATTCCTTTTTAATTTCTTAAATATGATGTTTGGACAGTGGATTAACGATTAATAGCTCTACTCATTCTATACTTACATAAAATATTTATTAATTTATGTATATACACAGAAATAAAGTTTTGATTTTTTTTCTCTTTTAATAATAGTTATGGTATTAAACGTGAATGGACATGTTTGGAATTACATGTGATGTCATTTGCAACAAAAAAACATTATGATTTGTAAAGTTGTTCATCGCCATTAATGCACATTTAATGCACTATGATCGATGTACTCTTCACTGCCTATCTTTTTTTCTTTTCCAACATTTAAATGGATAGTGTCTAGGACTCTAATTCTATCATATTTAAGATAACACCTAATTTAGCTCTCAAAATTTCAGCCTTCTCGTCAGGTTTGATCTTGGTTCAAATTTTTATTCAATTTTGAATTAACGATAAACTTGGGAGTCTTATCTACTATACTGATCTGGTCATTGCACAACTGGCTGTGAGCCCTGTGTAGTTTTGCACTGCATAAACAACAGCAACTCTAGATATTAGAGCTGCACCCTTGATGATGTGTTACGTCGCCATGACATATTTTCTGCCTATGAAAGAATTACAAAAAATTGACTTTGTTATTGTTCAAGTTCTGAGGACAAGATCTTAGACCATATTTTTTTGTCTAGGTGGAATTAACCCGGGCAAAAATTCAGATCAAGGTCGGTCAAACAATGCTTGAATGACCTAATTTATATGGGGCATGAGCTAGAGCTGCCTGGTCTAGTTTACTAGTTCAAACTAAATAAAGAAAAGACACCATCTCAACAATCTCTTAAAAATAAAAATTATAAATGGACTTAAAATTATTCGATAAGATGAGCATCAATAACTCCATTTTTAGATAATAGATTTGAATTCAACAGCTGAAATCTAAGAGAATATATAAAGAAAAAATAAATTAAAATTACCCAAAAAGAAAACAGTACTATTTCAAATTCCTACACATAATATGCAGCAAGAGAGTAACATCTTGTAGCTTAAATATAATTAAGAAACTCCAATGACCACAGTCACAAAAAATCTCTTCTCGTTGCATGTGTTTGTGCCAATGTCAAGTGTACGACGATGAAATGTGGAATCTCGAAAGAGCTTTGAGGTAGAGAGAAAGAGAGGTTCCATTGAATTAGTGACCATTTAGTCAAGGATTTACCAAACTAAGGGCTGTAGTTCAAAGAAGAAGTAGATATAATTTCCCTGCAATAAATAGAACAACTTTCAATATAACAGCTACAGGGAGAATATCAACATGATTCCAGAGGAATTGAACATGAATTAACATCCCGATGCCGGCGAGAAAATGGGTCGGAAAGCAGTCGCGAATTGGCTCAACCTAAGAAAAATTACCCCAAATAATAGAGGATCATTAATGGATGTGGAAATGAACTTAAGTTAGGATAAAACTCCAATAGAGACTTCCACTTCCTTTAATGAACCATTTACACTACTTCTAAACTACCACAAGTCTGTCAACTCCACAAACTCAGAACTACCATTAAAACAAATAGCAATATTTTAGATGATTCATAACAAACCATCCTTGTCTTTCCTTCCCCCTATAATTCTCCACAAATTGGAGGCTTTTGCTTTGCATTTCTGTTATCAAGGAGATGCAAACGGTTCTGCCAAAGATAGTTGACTAGTTTTGTCTTGCCTATAAATTTCACATGCATAATAGCTGTAATTTGATAATATGGCACCTGCATCATTTGCAAAACACATTTCACTAGTAATTAAGATGATTATACAAAATCATAAAAACAAGGTCAGACCCTTATGTGTTCTAATTTAGGTAAGTTCAAGAGTGTGTTGAGCTAGATCGGTTCTTGATATCATTACTCCCGTTGCAAACTGCAATGGAACCTAAATACGAGGGTAAGAGATTGCTGGTTTTTCTAAAAATTTGAACGCATGATTAAAAAATGAATTCTAGTAGTATATAATTTTTAAATCATAGAACTTGGTAATATATGCAGTTAATTCACATATGCAAATATTTTAGTTACTAAGATAATTTCTCATTAGTAGTTTATGATGTAGGTGAATGTTTATTAAGGAGCATTGATAGCTTATTGAGGTTCTTTCAGTTATGGGCGAGAATGTAGACGGAGTAATTAATAATTATTTTGTTTGAAATCAAATAATCAATGTAAATATTTATTTGAAGAATATTATGATTTTAATAAAATTAGATAGTGAAAGTCACTGTATTTCTTTTAAAATTTAATTATGATTTTAGTATGTCTAGATTGCTGAAGTTATTCCTTTATCATGTTTGAGAATTTAAATAGATTTAAAATTGTGTGAATTAATAAATGTTAAATTTAATTCAGGTCGACACAACATATAATTTGTAGTATTCGAGAACTTAGATATTAGATTGTTAAATAAATTATATAAGTAATTATATTGACTTATAGAGTAGAATTAAATAAGCTGATTCAAATAGTTGTAATTAAATGATACTCGTATATTTAAATAAATGATCGAAGATTTATGATGTTAAAATGTCAAATCGAGAGTATTTAAAATTTGAGGGCTAATGAAAATTATATATTTGAGGATTAATGGAGGTCAAATTTGAATTTAATTTATTTTGACAAAATTAGGGTTTGAAAATATAATCGATAAAGTTTAATTAAAGAATTAAAATGATTGTGAACTTGTCTTCTTCCACTGAATATTCATAAGAAATAGGCATGCAAGCAACAATGTATGCTATATGAAAAGTTTGTCAACCACACATGCATGCATATGTATTTACATTTCTAGAAAACATCCCTAATTCAGCGAGAAAGAAAGATTTAGGGCTTTATGAGATTGCATGAATAGTGTTATAATGATTTTCCGGCGGATATAATAAGAAAAATTCGCCATTGATAATCACCTCGACGGCTGCAAAGATTTACTCGTTTTCAAAATATTTGGATGCGCAAGTGTGCTCAACGGAAGATCTCAACCTGTCAACATGAAAATTATTCAACAAAACTGTAGATGAACACACGATGAAGCTAGTCCAGCCTAAGAAGACACTGGATTTTCTGATGTTGCAGTAGGCTGACTTTGCTTTGTCTCACTGCCCTCAGCCTTAACCTGTCATCAACAACTCAAATTCAGAATCCAAAAACTGAATTTTCCAAGCTCAAGAAATCAAATCTTTTTCATCAGGTTCTTGGTGGGTGGAGATTAAAAAAAAAAAAGGAAGATTAATCAGTTTATACGCACCGCATCCAAGAATCTTGAACGTCTCTTCTTGTCGAGAGCGTTTTGCCGGAGAAAGTAATTATAAGCATGGCTGGAGACTTGGGCCGGTGTTCTGGTCCTCACATATAGTCTGGCGATTCTTGTCCAGTGACCCTTGCCAAGCTTCTCAAGGCCAACCAGAAATGACCTGTGCTCTTCCTCTGTCCAAGGAATCCCTAAAAGAACACATTTTCAGGTAAAAAGAAGAACAAAAACAAGTCTTGAAAGACTAAAAAATGGAAATGGGAAAACCCAGATGAGAACTGTTTGAACTAACTCTTTCTTTTTTCTTCAACTACGGGGAAACGGCCGTCGGAGAGATTCCTATCGGCTGGTTTATCGAAGTTTTCTTTGGTTGAGACTCGAGACGAAGATGATGAAGAAGAGGGAGACGAATCCAAACATTCCGTGCTGACATTTTTCGTTGTAGCAACAGCGGATGAAGAAGAAACATGAAGCGGAACTCCAAACAGCTTAAACCCTGTACAGGACCTTGAAGTATGTCCAACATTTCCACAATCTGAGGACTTTCTGCCCATTTCCTCCTTGACAAACCTATCTCCAACTACTGTAGAGAGAGACAACGTTAGAGAGAGAGAGAGAGATGATGAAAATACACGCACAGTGACAGAAGATTATTAGAAGGCCATAGTTTCTTGTGGAGGTGGATACAATATACAGTTAAAAATTCTATGTATCATCTACACCACCTTATTAATTAGACCTAGGTGGCTGCTTATTTGTTTAAATTACACATGTACTGTCGAATAATTCATAATATAATTAATGTAATAAATTATAAAAAATAATTTATTATTTTAATTATATTTATCGTTTGATTTTTTAAATAGATTAACTCTATCGTTACTCTTAAATTAATATAATAAGTTAATTGAATATTTTGTATGTTTGTTGAGATGAAGGAACCATTTGAATTGTAGTATTATCATCTGAAGGAACCATTTGAATTGTAGTATCATCCAAATGTTTTCAAAAACTAATTAAATTTATATTTGAATTAAATCTCCCAAAAATGCGTTTCAAATTTTCTAATGAATTTTATCAACAAGATGCTTCATCATTTAAAATACTTATAAATATCCAGGTTCCCTCCATTAGAGTAGAGAACCTCTCTCTCTCTACCTCTCTCTATTTACTTTTATTGAGAATTTTTAAGATTTTATTTTAATTCAAATTTAAAATTTTTATTTTAAAATACGAAAATGTTACAATTCAATCACTCTAGAGATCTCTAGATTAAACTATGAAATTTAAGTTTTCTTGCAATGACAATCTCTATATTAAACTATGAAATCTAAGCTTCCCTACAATGACAATCTTTAAATTAAACTATGAAATCTAAGCTTCCCTGCAATGACAATGTGAACGACGAAGGAGATTGTAAAAAAAAAAAAATATAGGTTGAATTTCAGTATTAATAAGTTTTGACTATTTTTATTATTAGTTATAGTGAAATATCATATGAATATTACAGTCATAGGCCTCTAACATACTACAGAACTAGTGTTATAATAATTTTTCACAGAGATAATAACAAAAATCCGCCATTGATGGTCACCTCGACAACCATGAAGATTAACTTGTTTTCAAATTATTTGAACGTGCAAGAGCAAAATCTAGATTCAAAGCAGCAATAGTAGACTCAACCAAAAATCTCAACTGACCTCCCTAAAAATTATTTAATAAAACTGCAAACGAATCGTGTTGAGACAACGATAAAGCTACTTCGTCGCAATAAAATAAACAAATTGAATTTTTTGCTTTGGTAGTTTCTTGGCTTTCTTTGTGGCACTGCTCTCAATTTCTCACTAAGAAATCAAATTTAGAATCCATTTAAGGGACAGACCATATTTATTCTCTTCTTTATGTTTTTCTAACTCTCATTATTTCTCTCTCACGCAAGCCTATGTCGCCAATTATGCTAAAAAATTCTTTTTCTGACAAATCTCTCTCAACAAAAAAAAAATGGTACAACCTAATTTTTTTTTTATCTCCACCCACCAAGAATCTAATGAAACTTGCTTATAAGAATTTCATTTTCCAATGAGAATTGCTTGAACTAACAATTTTTTTTTTCTTGAACTTGGGCAAAAAGTTTGTCTCTTTTTTTTCTCTCTCTATCTATCTCTTTCTTCCTCTCAACGTCTCTCCAACTTTGTTGGAGAGAGCTTTGTTGAGGAGGAAATGAGCAGAATGTGCAGACATTGTGGATACAATTCAAGGACATGTAGAGGGCTTAAGTTAGTTGGAGTTTAAATTGATATTTTTTCTTCATTCGTTGTTGTTACAAAGAAAAATGTCAGTTTGGACTATTTGGCTTAAGTTGTTTGGCTTGGTCTCGAGTCACCATGAAAGAAAACTTTGAATATCTATGAAACTCGAGACGAAACCAAACAACTTAAGCCAAACAGTCCAAACTGACATTTTTCTTTGTAGCAACAGCGGATGAAGAAAAAATATCAATCTAAACTCCAAATAGCTTAAGCCTCTACATGTCCTTGAATTTTGTCCTCAATGTCAGCACGTTCTGCTCATTTCCTCCTTGACAAAGCTCTCTCCAACAAAGTTAGAGAGACTGTGAGAGGGAGCAGGAGATAGATAGAGCGAGAGAAAAAAGAGACAAACCTTTTTTCCAAGTTCAAGAAAAAAAAATGGTTAGTTCAAGCAATTCTCATCGGAAAAGGAAATGTTTACCTGCGAGTTTCATTAGATTGTTGGTGGGTGGAGATAAAAAAAAAATTAAGTTGTACCATTTTTTTTTTGTTGAGAGAGATTTGTCAGAAAAAGTATTTTTTAGCATAATTGGCGACGTAGGCTTGTGTGAGAGAGAAATAATGAGAGTTAGAAAAACATAAAGAAGAGAATAAATACGGTTGTCACTTAAGTAGATTATGAATTTAATTTGTTGATGAGAAGTTGAGAGCAATGAAACAAAGGAAAGCCAAGAAACTACGAGCAAAAAATTCAATTTGTTTATTTTATTGCGGCGAAGTAGCTTCATCGTCGTCTCAACACGATTCGTTTGCAATTTTACTAAATAATTTTTAGGGTGGTCAGTTGAGATTTTTAGTTGAGTCTACTATTGCTGCTCTAAATCTAGATTTCACTCTTGCACGTTCAAATAATTTAGAAACAAGTTAATCTTCATAGTTATCGAGATGACCATCAATGGCAGATTTTTACTATTATTTCTACATAAAATCATTATAGCACTAGTTTTGCAATCTGTTAGAGACATATAATTGTAATATTCAGATGATATTTCTTTATAATTAATAATAAAAGTACTCAAAACTCATTAACACTAAAATTCAACTCATATCTTTTTTACGAGCTTCTTCGTTGTCCCCATTGTCACTAGAGAGAAGCTTAGATTTCATGGTTTAATCAAAGTGATTGAATTGCAACGTTTTCAAACTTTAAAATAAAAAATTAACATTTGAATTAAAATAAAATCTTAAAAATTTTCAAGTGAATCTTTTCTAAATATTTATATTCATAAAAAAGATAAATATAAATAACTGATAGTTAATTGGATTTCTAGAACAAAAATTCAAGTTAGAGTCTGTCGAAAAAGATTGAATAGAAGCTGAATCTAATTTTCAAGGAGTACGAAATAAATAAATTCAAGTTAACTATCAAGGCTGACTCAAAATACATAAAGTAAATAAATTATAAGAAAACAGGGAGTGAAAAAAAAGGCATCATCCAAACAATCTCTTAAAAATTGAAAATAGACTCAAAATTATTGGAGAAGATGAGCATCAGTCACTCTACATTTTAGATAATAGATTCGTATTGATCAGCTGAAATCTAAGTGAATATATACAGAAAAAATGAATTAAGATTACCAAAAACACAGCACTATTTCAAATTCATATACATAGTATGCAGCAAGAGAGCAACACTTGTATCCTGAATGTAATTAAGAAACTCCAATGATTATACTCACCAAAAAATCTCTTTTTGTAAACTCCAATGATTAAATGATGACCGCCGCCTGTCACTCTAGAGGGTGCCGATCGATCAAGCCTGGGGCGATCGTTCGGCTCTACACACGGCGTGCCCACATTATGTAAATGTTGATGAATTTGTTTTGTGCTGAATGCATTATTTGATTTTTATTACTGAATTTTAATTGGTTTGAATTGTGTGATTTTCGTTGCTGAATTCTAAACTTGAGTTTTGATTGAATTAAATTGTATTTTGAAGTTGGTTTGAATTGTGGGTGTTACGGCTACTGAATGATTTTTTTTTTGTTGTGGAATTATTGCATTATTTGATGGCTGAATTCTAAAAAGATTGTTTGATTTTTATGGCTAAATTCTAAATGTAAAGCTGGTTGTGCATTATGGCTTACAGACTGAAAATGCCGTCAAAATGTTTAAAAGCTTTTTCAAGCTCAGCTTCAGTAAGATAAATCGATCACTCATTCGTCAACTCTGAGGCAAGAAAATACTTTATGAATTTCATGGTTAAGAATAAACCTATTATATGTGAAATCTAATTTCAATCTTCGGAGTCAAATTGAGATATTTTAGATATGCTCAGGCAAAGACAGTGGGAAAATCTTGATGTATTAGGTGGTGATGCAAACGTGAGTATTGTTCGGGAATTCTATGCAAATTTGAGGGCATCAAATTCAGATAATACTGTTCAAGTTCGCAACAAGATCGTCTAGTTTTCAGCGGAGATCATTAATGCTAAGCTTGATTTGGACAACTTAAATGAAGACGATTATCACACAATGATGGAAGAGTGACCTGATTATGAAATGATCATATAAGAAATGGGCCATCGAGGTTCACAATGGGTTTATAAGTTCAACAATTACATTTGATTATAAGTTGTCTCAACTGCTATGGTCAAGCGTGGTGCAAGTTCATCAGAGGAAACTTAATGCCGACGTCCCAAAATTCTGAACTCACCAAAAAGCGGGCAGTGCTGTTATATTGCATTCTCATTGGTAGATCCATAAACGTCGGCTGAATTGTCTACACTAATATCAGTGCATATAGTAAGGGTTCCACCACTGTTGGCCATATCCACTCTATCTTCATCACGCATCTATGCGCTACGGAGAATGTACCTATGCGCTCAACTGACGAGCCTTGAATTTAGCAAAAGATTTATAGCTTCTCAAATATTTCAAGAATTGCTAAGTGGCCGTATGGCATCGCTAGAAACAATAGACGGGGATTTATTGAGCACGATGCTAATGCTGAGATTACTCCTCAACTAATGTCGTCGTCTCGCATTCAACGCATCACAGATGATACTATGACGGGTGCACAAAGTAGTCTAGTGCAGACAAAAAGAGAATGTGCCGAGGCTCGCCGAACACAACGATATGAAATTCAATCAACTATGCCAGCCGATCAAGGCGCTTCTTCATCTGTCGTGCCACCTCGCTTTTACTCAACTAACGATGTAGGGCAGATGTTGGAAAATCTCACCATCGAACAAAACTGAATGTTTATCAATCTGACTGCTCAACAAACCAGTTTTGAACACGATGTAAGACAAAGGTTGGAAAATATTTCCAATCAGCAATCACAGTTATCACAAGAACAGAGTCGCATCGAACATTGGTTGAGGAATATGCAAAATCATTCACTTGAGCAGACGACCTTCTTTGCACGATATGTGAGAGCAGTAAATGATAATTATGACAATTTGGGTCTAGCATTACCCATCTTTCCAGAGCATCTATTGAGGCCATGTGATCTTCAATGAGAGGTTTATCTACGAGAGGATGATCCACGAGAGGGTGATGACGACGATCAGCCTGCCACGTGAGGTATCTTATTTTTCACCTATTTTTTTTAGTTTACCTTATCACTTCGCTATATTTTGTACTATATTTTGATTAGATAATCTAAATTCTAAAGGGTGTCTATTATTTAAATTTGTGTTTTATTTCTTGTGGAGATTAATGAAATATATAAAATAATTTTATTTATATAAGTTTAGCTCGTTAAGCTCGGCTCGTTAGGCTCGTTGAGCTATCTCGACTCGACTCGGCTCGGCTCGGCTCGGCTCATTAACCTCGTGGCTCGCGAGTCAGCTTGAGTTGGAAATTTTTGGGAGTAAGCTCGTTAGGCTCAACAGGCTTGGCTCATTAGGCTCGGTGAGCCGAGGCTTTGCAAGCTCGGCTCGGCTCGGCTCGGCTCGGCTCGCCTCGTCTGGGTCGTTTAACATTTCTAGTATAAAGTAAAGCTGCCTAGTCTAGTTAACTGTCAAGACTAACTCAAAATAAATAAAGGAGATAAATTCTAAAAAAACGAGTGGAAAAAAAGCCATCATCTAAACAATCTCTTAAAAATTGAAATTATAAATAGACTCAAAATTATTGAAGAAGATGAACATTAGCAACTCTACATTTTTTATAATAGATTCGGATTGATCGGCTGAAATCTAAGTGAATATATACAGAAAAAATATATTGAGATTACTTTCAAATTCATATACATAGTTTGCAGCAAGAGAGCAATACTTGTAGCCTGAATGTAATTAAGAAACTCCTATGATTATACTCACCAAAAAATCTCTTTTCTTCCTCTGTCTGTGCAGATCTTGGCAGCCCATTGTATGACGATGAAATGTGGAATCTCCATAGAGCTTTGAGTCGGAGAGAAACAGAGGTTCCATTGAGTTAGTCAACCTCCTTTGAACTCTTCGGGACCTGTTCTCCCAGAGTACAAGAATCCCATCAACTCAAAGGCTGCAAATTTTTTAATTCCCTGCTCTCATGGTTTTTATATAAAAATCATGAAACATGTGAGCCTTGGACCATCACAGTCATACGCTTAGCACTGTCTGATCCAAAGCTATCTCCTCCTTTATATTCAATATGAGAGGAGAATCATTTATTTTTTAAAACAAAGCCTTCAGACATAGACTTGCGCAGGGGAAAATGATTAATTACCTCACTTGGGCTATCTGGGGAGATCCATCGCAACAATATCCCGATGCGTATAACAACGAGAATCAGCTTGAAAAGCAGCGGCGTCGTAACCTGCACGGCATCCAATTTATAACAATTATATTATACTTAGGGAATTTGGGGTGGTGATCCGATTTAGTGACCATTTAGTCGGGGACTTACCAAACTCAGTGTTGTTGTTCCAAGAAGAGGTAGATACAATTTCCCCTGCAATAAAAATTGATGAACCTTCAATTGAGTAATAATTAATATATAAATTTTCAAGGATTCAACATTTTAATTATGTTTGTATATCACATATTATGAAAATTAGAATTTCTTTTTTACACTAAGAATTTCTTAAACTTCATCTATCTAATTAATTAAATTTACTGTTTAAAATAATTATGAGACTGGCTGTCCAACACAGTCAACAGCAATGCCACCACAACTTGCAGAGACAATGACAACGACAAAGACAAAATCTGATATCAATCTTCAAATATATAGATTTTTGGTAAGATTAGGTGCTAGAATTGTTACCTCCGTTGCAAAACAGAATAAGAAAAAACTTGGAGCAGCAATTTTAATGTTTTAGTAGATAACCTTAAGTCCAACTGAAGCACTGAGGATACTTTGATTTGGCATTGGATATGATAAATACATTGTCCTGAGAGTAAAAAGAATGCTAACAATTATTAATTTTCATTTAATAAAAAATTAAAATTCGAACGGCATGAGCAGTATCATGTAAAGTCCATAAAATGAACCTACTTCCATGGAGGAAACAAACCTTTTGATCTATTAACGTAGGCATATCCTCAACTTGGTTCTTATTATCCAAATTGAAAACACAATGGAACTGAAATGACCTAAAACCCAAAATGATTTTAATAAAATTTCAATTTGGAATACTTTTTAGCTAATAAATCCAGGTTGCCTTGCAATAACCACCTAAAAAAAGAATATCAACAATCCAATTTGCTTTCTATTACAAGATGAAAATACACTATTCGTCTTTTGTATAATTCTTCTTGGACTTAACTGTTATGTTTTCAAATTTTAAATGAAATTTTAAATTTTGAATTAAGATCAAATTTTTAAAATAAAAAATTAATTTAAAATTTAAATTAAAATAAAATTTTAAATATTTCCAATCAATGATAAATGAATATTTCAAATTTAGTAAATTATACCTAAATATTAAAAGATTTTCCTTGAGATTATGCCAATTTGTTGAAAAACCACTCATTTTCTTCTCAAATAATATCTCTTTCTCCATCAAATCCTAACATACCGATAGATTGAGTTTTCATTTTTCTTTTACCCTAAATCTACCAAGTCCTCTTCTTCTCCTCTCCATTCAGCAAAAATTGAGAACCCAAAACAACCAATCTCATCCTTGTGTTTATTTCAGACTATTACGATAATATTAGAGAATTCAGAATATAGCTGATCGAAATTTAAAGTTTTATGTTTTACCAAGTTCTTAACCCTAACCCATCGGCAACAACATTCATTCAAAATCAGAAGAAGCCCACATCAAAATCGAACCCCAATCGATTGAGCTTCTCCATCAAACGACTCAATATTTTATATTGCAACCAAAGCTTCCATTTTCCATAGGAACGGAAAAGGAGAGAGTTTAAGTCGTAACAAAAAAAAAAAGAGAAAAGTATCGATTTTAACCATGTATTATAGTCGTAATTTCAAATAGTCCCCTCTACTAAAAACACTGGCAGACCAAACCTTTTAAAAGATTATCAAACAATATTAGATATACTTGAAACTCTTACCACAAGATGGAAATATAATCTGCAAATTTTTTGCGATTTTTGAACACTTGTATAATTTATTGTAATTTCATATTTTTATTTTATAATAAATCATATATGTTTTAAAAAATTATGAAAATTTTCTGATTATTTTCCCATGATGTGGTGAACATGTAGTAAGAGTATAAAGTAAATTAAATATTTTTTTAAAATTAATCTCAATTCCTCTTTACTTTATAAATTAATTTTAGAAAAATAACAAACAATATTTAATTTACTTGAAATACTTATCACATGTTCAACATATTATGGGGAGATAATCGGAAAAATTTCTTGATTTTCTAAAACTTATGTGATTTATTATAATATGTTTATAAAATAATAAAATAAAATTACAATAAATCGTAAAAGTGTTTCAAAATTACAAAAAATTTCAGATTATCTTCCCATCATGGAATAAACATGTGGTAAAAATTTCAAGTAAATCAAATATCGTTTGGTAATTTTTCAAAATACCCCTCGTTTTTTTAAATAAAAACTTAACAGAATTGTAGACGGAAACTCAAGACCAATAACAGAATCATAGTACAAGGTTCGATTTGCTGGTTTTTTTAGTAGAATGACATACCTAAAATTTCGAGTATAGTACAAGGTCAGAATCGATAGTTCTTAAAAAAAAATGCCATAAATACCAGGTGGATAAGAGAAACAAAAGAAATTGGAGGATGATAAAGGATATATTGACTTTGAAGGATTTCCAGAAACCCAATAGATGTTCGTTGGAGCGATGCCTTTTCTAACACGGGTAAAGACAATGCCTTTGTGAAGAAGAGGTGAGCGGGCCATATGTCAGAGAAGAGAAAGAAAATTGAAAGGCATTAACCAAATCCTTCACGGTTGGCCCAAAGTACAAAATAGGAGTAGTTAAATACCTCAGCAGCCCAAGCTAAAACTTGATACACCTCCAAGGCCAAAGACACAAAGAAGAAACAAGGTACACCTATCAACCTTTTTAATGACTAACTCATTTGTTAATTTTGTAGGATTAGACCATTATTCTAAGGTGTTCGGGTCTTGGACGCTTAACAAGAAGATAAGAACATTTTTGAGTAGCTTGAAAGGGGAATTTGTTTTATCTTAGAAAAATTAATTGTGACCAATTTTGTCTTTGAATATCTAGGACATTTTAAAAAGGGGCAAAAACAATTTTAGCGTTTTTTAATTAATGCTTGGATAATTTATCGTGGGATTGGAGTTGGAGAAGAAATCTGATCTTGAAGGACCCGCGAGCAGAGGGGAATCCCTAGCGCGCGCCCCTGGACGTGCCCAGCAATAGCGCTGAAGTCAGCGCGCCAATAGAGCGACGGCCTACGTGGGCAAGAGCGTCGATGCACCAACGACTAGATTTTCACAACAACTATTTCCTTTCCAATTCATTATTTCCATTCTCGTTTTTTTTTCCTTCTGTAACCATCGATCTCCAAAGGCTATAAGAGCCTGCTCCAAACATTTGTAATTTCAATTTTTGATTAATATTTAGAAAATAGAAGTTATCTTCTTTGTGAAGTTTTGGTGCTCTGTTCTTCACCCGCACTCTGCATTTGGCTGGAAACCAAATTGTTCTCCAAGAAACGGAGCTTGGATGAACTCTTATCACCACACCACCTCTCTGAATTCATACAGGAATAGAAGCAGAAGAAAGGTGGTCAAACTAAGCTCAAGGTTGTGACCCCATCGTCCGCGAAGGTGATTCTCCACCAAAGGTGCTTTGTTATGATTAGACGCCCTAATCTAACATGTAAAAAATAATCGAAAAAGGTAAAAAGAAAAATACACAGATTTATAGTGGTTCACTCTTGTTGTGAGAGTTACGTCCACTGACCGTTGACAGAATTCATTAAGATAAAAAACGCGTTACAATAATTTTTGCCTTACACTCTTAGACACACTTTGATAGTCTAAATACGTCTTTTATATAGTAGACGATTTAGGGTTACAGAATAACAGAGTAAATATGACCAAAATACCCCCAAACTTAAATTAGGTTCCACAATGCAACACGCTTAAGTTTTCTTTGGCCAGTCATGGGCCCTTTGACCACGCACATTCCTCGTCGGCCTCTTCTGTGGAAGAAACAACGAATACAAGTGCCATTTCATCCTGTTGCTAGAATTCTTTCGTCCACAAAAGAGTTTTTCCGATGTAACGCTGATTAGACGTCTACCGGCTGGCAAGGACTTCCTTCCATCCCAACGACATCCTCCGAGGCATTTACAACCGATAAACTCCTTGCCCACCTCCCCATCGATTGATAATATCACTCTCATTCCTTTACATCATTTTCAGTTTGGGAGACTCTTCGAGTGTGACTGAGAACATTTCTTTGTGTTTGTATCATTATAATTTTTGCACGTTTCTGTGATGTTTTCGTGTCTCCAGCTTCTCATCTCTTCCATGTTCATTTTTGCATTGTTTTCCCTGTTTTCATGCCACTTTTTGTGCGCATTTCATATTCATCATTTTTTAGCTTCCACAATGCATATGTTTAGGTCTCAAATCGTATCAAAACTAGTCATATGTATATCAGTCATGCCGATCCCGAGTTTTACAAGATAAGGACCTTCACCTTATTTTCTAAGGAGATGATAGAATAAAATAATTATATGAAATGTATGGTGTTTTAGGATAAAATTATTAATATTCAATAAAGTATTAGCATTAAAATAGTTTATGTAGGTGTTCAAGATTATACGAACTTGTTGACAAGCGATAACCCTAACTTCTCAAAATTCAGGTAAGTAAAATACTAGTTCCAAACACTTTAACCGTAAGCCCTACATCACAAAGCATAGTATTTAAAATATTTTTTTTAAAAGTATTTTATTATTCGATTCTGACATTTGAACTGAACTAGCATGTTTCAACATTGATATAGAATGGTATAAAAGATAAAAATGGTAGGACATCTTGTATGTGCATGAATATCATGGAATTGACAGAAAATATGTGATAACAAAACTTAAACGACAATGAAATGACTAAGCGTGAACGAAAATGAAATGATTACGCTTAAACGACAATGAGATGACTACGTCTAAACGAAAATGAGATGTCTAGATCCGAATGAAGGTTGAAAAATGAGTTACAACCTGGGTTAGAGAAAAGAATTTAATTTAGTATGTTTCAATTTTCAAGAGTATTTCATGTTTTATTTTAGTTAAAAACTCGAATAAATTACGTTGATTTTATTGTTAATAAATTTTTATAAATTGTTTAAATTCCGCATTTATTTAAATATCCGACAAAGGATATTTAATGTTACAAATTTTGATTAAGCTTCCGCACAATTAATATTTTAGTTATTATTTTTTTTAGAGACTTTCAAAATTTTGAAATTTTAACGCTCGAATTTCAACCTAATTTGATAAATCAATTTGGGGAATAAATTTTAGGGTTTTCAAATTGACATTTCAAATTAGGGAAAACGAATTTTAAAATTTTGGGGCATTAAATTAACTCTAGCTACAGTTTCCAACATTGCCTGACATATCAAACACATCGTGTTCATCTCGAGAAAGAAGATGCCATAAGACTGCAACACTTTGTTTTGACGATATTTTGTATTTTTCGATGTGAAGATCATATCTTAGCAGAACGTTGTGCTAATTGTTTAAGTATCTAATGTGATGTGCTAAAGACCCTTGGACAACTTAAAATTCGTGCTGGCATTGCCGATGCTTACATTTCATCTGTATTTAGAAGAAGTAAATGCAGAGGAATGACAATTATATCTATCGCCCAGCTTTTGGTTCTTCAGCTACTAGAATTCTAGTTTAACATTTTATCCTGATTTGAAAAAAAAAAACCTTCGAGGCAATGAAAGCTGCCAAAAGTAACACAGCACCCTCACATGATTTGACTTTTAACCCCAGCTACATAAAATTTCAAATGTCAAAGCGTGAGTCTGAAAAATCAAATATCCTAACATGTTGTCCAGATACACTGTTGTTGAAGCTACCAGCATCAGCAGCTACAAGAGAAGACTCGAGTAAGGAAATCCGGAACTTCCTTACAAATGGTTTTCCAGTGGGTAAGAAGGTGGTAAGTACATAGAGCTAAATATTATTTCATTTTCAACCTTTCTAATAGAGACCTAACTACGCAGAAGGAGAACACATAGAATGCCTCAATGTCCGCATAAAATTCACTACTTTTAAGAAAATTCGCACACAAAAGCCCTTAAATAGCATTGAAATGAAGCCGAGAAAGACTGACAGCATAAACTCAGCAGTCATCAGGGAGGAAAAAAGAAACTAGAATTAGCAACAGGATGAAACAATTATAAACGCCATTCTCCCAGTTAATGTACGGCGATTAAACCACAAAGTAAGAGCTCAGATCTCAAACCTCCATCACTCTGCTCGCTTTCAGGAAACTCCCTCTGCAGTGCCCGATCAATCATACCAGCAAGGCTATCGTCATCCTGGGATCGCGATGCGTTGACTCGGTACTCGCATTAATATCCTTGGCCACTACCGAGTACGACTGATTGTCACTATCAGCCATGAGAGATAACGAGAAGGACGGTACAGCAGCGAAGCAGAAGAGAAGGCCACAAGGAGCAGCGAGAGAATCGCCGAGGAGGATATCGTCATGGAAATGAGCGATAAAGAAAACCAAGAATGGAATCAATGTCCGGTCGGAGATCGGCGGATTATCTCCGGCGAAGAGAGTATCAGGGCGGAGAGAGAAGAAACAAATGAAAAACTACTCGTTTTTTTTTTTTTTTTTTCAGTTACGAGGCAGGGGGAGTGATGTGGTAAGTTACATTTACCAAAATGACCTTAAACGGCCATAGCGAATGAGAGATACGCGCGAAGAAGACGCGAGTGGGAGCCTAGAAAATGGATCGAATTAAATTAAACTCCTTGATTTGTTATCAGTTATGCCTCCTAATAAACAGAGTAGATAAATTCAAAAGGGTACTTAATTAATTAATAATTCATCAAGTCCCCTCTTAATGGATTTTATGATTTTTTATTAACTTTTACTAGGAATAGTAAGAATTGATATGTAGAAGAATTTCTATTCGATTGATAATGATATAGAGTAGAAAGAGTAACTTGCATCAAGTCCAAACTTCATTCTTACGCGCCTTTAGCTATTTCAATTTGATGTGCATATGAATCATTGCAAATGCGAAAAGAAAAACGAAGAACAAACTAATAAATGTATCGTTACAAATTCTAGGGGTGTACAAAATAGAACCGGACCAGAACCGAGATATTTGGTCCGGTTCTGATAGGTTTTGCACTTTAAATAAAGGATTTTTTTATTTTTTTCGTAGAACCGAAGTTATCGTTTGGTTTTCGGGTTTAATGATATAAAATCATTAAACTCGAACCGAACCATTACAAATTAAAACCCTATTCTGTAAACAGATTATAGAATTTGTTCTGCATCTCGCTTAGTCGCCCCACGTAGTCACCTGCACTCTGCAAAATGAGCCCGCACTCTATCTTCTCTCGCTGTCTTGCACTTCGCAATCGCCATGCCCACAGCCAAGCTCTCTTCTCAGTTATCTCTCGCAGTCCTTGCGGCTCTCTCTTCGTCAGATTAAGAAGACCAAACCGACTTACTAACAAAGGTAAGCTCTTGACTTTGGCTCTTTCTATTTTCTGTTTTCTGTGAAAATATTGCCCCTAACCGAAGTATTCTATGATTGAATGTGCTTTTATCCTTCATCATTTGAATCATTATGTTTCTTTATTAGTAACCTGAATATTACATTTGGGAAGTTTAGGTTTTATGTATTATTTTATTTCTTAGCCTATAGTTTTGTGCACGTTACTTGGTTTTAGGCAATATATTTGGATTTGTTACGATAATTTATGAATGTTTTTACGCAGCAAACAAACACTGTGGATTTGCTCTTTACCTTATTTTTGCTCATTACCTAATTTCGTGTTACGCTTAAAAAGATGAAATTAGTCATAACATTAATTAGTTTAGTATAAAGAAAGAAGTTGCGAATTTTAGAGTTTTATTCATAATAAAATTCCAAATTTTCTTACATGAAACAACCTCTCTCAGAGCTTTGTTTCAATTTTTTACCGACGTTTTTTTTTATTTGGAATTTAAAAAAAAAATTTGATAGGAAAACCAGAATCGAACCAGATTTGGAATCAAAATTCTGGTCTGGTCCTTAAAAATTTTTTGATCGTACTGATCCTAAAAATTGAAAATCGAATATTATTGGTCAAGTCTTAATTTTTCTCAAAACCGGACAGGATCACGTACACCCCTACTTTAATTAAATCAATCATTATTTGACATGTCGTCGAGTTTTTTAATAGATTAAGTCTAGCATTACTCTTAAATTAATATACTAAATTATTGAATATTTTGTGTGATACGTTAAGGCCAAGGAATTACGAAAGAAACTAAATTTTTTTCTCTCTTAAAAAAAAAAGAAAAGAAAAATATGAAACCATTTGAATTGTAGTATTCTCATTCAAATGTTTTGAAAAACTAATTAAATTTATATTTGAATTAAATCTTCCAAAAATGCGCTTCAAATTTTCTAATGAATTCTATCCACACGATGCTTCATCATTTAAAATACTTATAAATATCCATGTTCTCTCCATTAGAGTAGAGAACCTCTCTCTCTCTCTCGACAGCAGATCAAACTCTTTTCCTGTCGCAATGAGAGAAAAGATTCAGCTTCTCTCTCTCTCTCTCCACAGGAGCTTCTCTTCATTTTGGCTATGGGAGAAATTCAGCTTCTTTCTCTCACACCACAGACAGAGGAGACTCTCTTCCTGTAGCTATGGGAGAACAAATTCTCCCTCACCATTCCGGAAAACTCTGTTACTTCGGCAGCGAAACAAGAGTCCTCGTGGTTGACCACTCTATTACTTTTTTTGGTTAGTCATCTTGATTGATTCTCCTTTTGTGATCTTTTTTAGCATTTGATTTGTGATCCATCACTGTGCATGTGTATATATATATGCTTAGATAGATATAGATATTTTGATATTTGTAAACTTAACAATTTCGAATCTTTAACTAATTTGATTGGGTTCCATGATTCAAAGTGATAAACTTCAATTTGAATTTATTTGAATTGGGTCTAATTTAAGGGAATTTTAGAAAGTTAGAAAGATTCATTTAGAGAATTTTTAAGATTTTATCTTAACTTAAACTTAAATTTAAATTTTTTATTTTAAAATTGAAGATGTTGCAATTCAATCACTCTAGAGATCTCTAGATTAAACTATAAAATCTACGCTTTCATGTAATGACAATATTGGGGACGATGAAGAAGACCGTAGAAAAAAAATATATGTTGAATTTTAGTATTAATGAGTTTTGAATATTTTATTATTAATTATAGTGAAATATCGTATTAATATTACAGTCATATGCCTCTAACTAGTGTTACAATGATTTTTCGCCGAGAGAATAATAAAAATCCGCCATTAATGGTTACCTCGACAACCATGAAGATAACTTGTTTTCAAATTATTTGAACGTGCAAGAGCAAAATCTAGATTCATAACAACAATAGTAGATTCAACTGAAAATCTCAATTGACCTCTCTAAAAATTAGTTAGTAAAACTGCAAACGAATCCCGCCATCTCCATATTCTTCTCATCAAGTTTATAAGAGAGATAACCATCGGCAGGTTTATTGAAGTTTTCTTTCATGGAGAATTGGGACGAAACCAAACAGCTTAAGCCAAACTGCCCATGCTGACACTTTTCTTTGTAGCAACAACGGATGAAGAAGAAAGATCAATCTGAGCTCCAAATAACTTAAGTCCCCTCCATGTACTTGAATTGTGTCCACAATGCGAGCACTTTTTGCTCATTTCCTCCTAGAAAAAGCTCTCTCGAACAAAGTTAGAGAGAGAAAGAGAGAGAGAAACCTTTTGCCCGAGTTCAAGAAAGAAAAAATGGTTAGTTCAAACAATTCTCATCGGAAAAGGAAATCCTTACAGGCAAGTTTCATTAGATTCTCAGTGGGTAGAGATAAAAAAAAAATTTGAGTTGTACTTCGTTGTTCTTGTTGAGAGAGGTTTGTTGGAGAAATACTTTTTTTTAACATAGTTGGCAACGTAGACTTGTGTGAGAGAGAAAGAATGAGAGTTAGAGAAAAAAAAGACAAGAATAGATATGGTTGTCACTTAAGTGGATTTTGAATTTGATTTGTTGATAAGAGATTGAGAGCAGTGAGACAAGGAATGTCAAGCAATTGTAAGATCGAAAAATTCAATTTGTATTTTTTTTACTGCGTAGTAGCTTCATTATCGTCTCAACATTATTCATCTGTAGTTTTACTAAATAATTTTTTGGAAAGTCAGTTGAGAATTTTGATTGAGTCTACTATTGCTGTTCTAAATATAGATTTCGCTCTTGCACGTTCAAATAATTTGGAAACAAGTTGATATTCATGGTTGTCGAGGTTACCATTAATGATGGATTTTTACTATTATCTCTGGGAAAAATCCTTACAACTCTACTTCTGTAAGTTGTTAGAGGCGAATGATTGTAATATTCATATGATATTTCACTATAGTTTCAAAACATCAACAAACCCGCCGATAGTTATCTCTCTTGTAAACTCGATGAGAAGAAGATAAAAAAGATGGAGACGACGAGTTTATCGAAGTTTTCTTTCATGGAGACTCGAGACGAAGCCAAACAGTCCATACTGACATTTTTCTTTGTAGCAACAACGGATGAAGAAGAAATATCAATCTGAACTCCAAATAGCTTAAGCCATCTGCATGTCCTTGAATTGTGTCCACAATGCCAGCATGTTCTGCTCACTTCCTTCTCGACAAAGCTCTCCCCAACAAAGTTGAGAAGAGAGAGAGAGAGAGAGAGACATTTTGCCTGAGTTCAAGAAAGATAAAATGGTTAGTTCAAGCAATTCTCATAAGAAAAAGAAAATCCTTACATGCAAGTTTCATTAGATTCTTGGTGGGTGGAGATAAAAAAAGGTTTGAGTTTTACTTCGTTCTTCTTGTTAAGAGAGGTTTGTAGTACCTTTGCAACCTTGTGTGTGAGAGAAAGAATGAGAGTTAAAGAAATAGAAAGAAGATAATAGATATGGTTGTCACTTAAATGGATTTTGAATTTGATTTGTAGATGAGAGGTTGAAAGCAATGAGACAAAGGCAAGTCAAGAAACTGCATGATCAAAATATTTAGGTTTTTTTTTTTCGATGTAGTAACTTCATCGTCTTCTCAACACGATTCATTTGCAATTTTACTCGACAATTTTTAGGGAGATCAATTGAGATTTTTGGTTGAGTCTGCTATTACTACTCTAGATTTTGCTCTTGCACATTCAAATAATTTAAAAACAAATTAATCTTTATGGTTGTCGAGGTGACTATCAATGGCGGATTTTTGCTACTATCTTTGTGAAAAATCATTATAACACTAGTTCTATAATATGTTAGAGGCCTATGACTGTAATATTAGGAAGATATTTCACTATAATTAATAATAAAAGTAATCTAGCATTCTAACTGAAAATTTATAATATAAAAATTATAGAAAAACTAAACTTAAACTACTTTTGAAAGAGACCCATCGATCTTACCCATAAGTCCTTCTCCTCCTTTTCCGGTCTGCCTTTTCGGAATCAAAATTAAAATCCATCGATAATTTCAAAACTTTGAGAATTCTAATCTTGACTTACCCTGCAACCAATGGTGAAAACGTCTCATTCTCCTAGCGACTTCCTCCTGGGTGGTATCATGGCTTTAATGAATGAAAATTTCAGAGAGAGAGGCTAGCCGAGAGAGAGGCTTGATAGAAAAGTATTCGTCGCAGCGGAAGTTGAATAAAAAAATAATTTTTCCAATTATCCGAGTATAAATAAATTGAACAACTATCAATAAAATCAAACCCATAATTGTAGGACAATTTTTAGCGTGAAAAACCTCTCAAGACGAGAGTAAAAATCACGGGATCCGTATAGGCCACTTAACAATCCATTATGATCAATATGGGTACAATAAAAAATTCTGTCTAGATCATCAAAATAGAGACATACAATACTTTCATCAAGATCGTAGAACAATCTTGGCAAACAACAAGACACATGAAAGAGCAAACAAAAGGAAGTTAACAAATTAGTATTCAAATCAATGCAGTCTCATTTTCCTTTCTTCGGATAGACTTGGAAGCCTTAAAAACTTATCTTCACCATTCAGAATATAGCTCCAGATGTCACAAACAAACTATTAAAGTTTCAAGCCGATCTAACGGTTCAAATTGTGGTAAACTAAATTCTTCTTTAGCTACCGCAAGAAACTCTAAAAATAGATGTTGTTTTCTCTCTTCTTTCTTCTCTCTTGTGAATAAACACGCCCATAAATGAGATTAGGTTTTCTGAATATATCAAGTTGAGCTTCTCTAACTGTGAGGAAAAAAACTAACAATGCTAACTTTGATGAATTTCAACTGAGAAACTAACTTGGATATTTATAATGGATAATAGAACTCTTATTTGGATTGTAAAAGCTATATTTTGTCCAAAATTAAAAAACAGTTTATCCAACCATCTATTTATAATTTTTTTTTTAAATTTCAAGGACATATTTAGAAGATGAAAGGTAGTTTTTTTTTCAATATATATCCAAAAAAGAAGTTAAATATAAATAGCTCATAGTTAATTGGGTTTTCAAGACAAAAATTCAAACCATAGTCTATCAAAAAAGGTTGAATAGAAGCTGAATCTAATTTTCAAAGGACATGAACTAGAACTGCCTGGTGTAGTTGACTGTCTAAGACGGGATCAAAATAAATAAAGTAGATAAATTCCAAGAAAACAACGAATGGAAAAAAATGCACCATCTAAACAATCTCTTAAAAATTGAAATTATAAATAATAGACTCAAAATTATTGGAGAAGATGAGCATCAGCGCAACTCTACATTTTTAGATAATAGATTCGTATTGATCGACTGAAATCTAAGTGAATATATACAGAAAAAATGAATTAAGATTACCAAAAGCACACAACACTATTTCAAATTCATATACATAGTATGCAGTAAGAGAGTAACATCTTGTAGCCTGAATGTAATTAAGAAACTCCAATGATCATACTCACAAATCTCTTCTGGTCGGCTGTGTCTATGCAGATTGGTAGCCCATTGTATGATGATGAAATGTGGAATCTCCATAGAGCTTTGAGTCAGAGAGAAAGAGAGGTTCCATTGAGTTAGTCAACCTCCTTTGCACTCTTCGGGACTTCTCCCCGAGTACAAGAATCTCATCAACTTCGACACAACTTATAATTTGCAGTATTAGATTGTTAAATAAATTATATAAGCAATTATATTGACTTACATGGTAGAATTAAATAAGCTGATTTAAATAATTATAGTTAAATGATACTCGTGTATTTAAATGAATGATCAAATATTTATGATGTTAAAATATAAAATCGAGAGTATTTGAAATTTGAGGATTAATGAAAATTATATATTTGAGGATTACTAGGGGACAAATTTGAATTTAATCGCACATAAACGCTTATGCATATTTTAATTTATTTTGACAAAACTAGGGTTTGAAAATATAATTGATAAAGTATAATTCGAGAATTAAAATGATTGTGAACTTGTCTTCTTCCGCTTGTCAACCGTGAATATTCATAAGAAATAGGCATGCAAGCAACAATGTATGCTACATGAAAAGTTTGTCAACCATACATGCATGCATATGTATTTACATTTCTAGAAAACATCCCTAATTCGAGTGAGAAAGAAAGATCTAGGGCTTTATCAGATTGCATGAATAGTGTTATAATGATTTTCCGGCAGATATAATAGGAAAAATTCGCCATTGATAATCACCTCGACGGCTGCAAAGATTTACTCGTTTTCAAAATATTTGGATGCGCAAGTGTGCTCAACGGAAGATCTCAACTTGTCAACATGAAAATTATTCAACAAACTGTAGATGAACACACGATGAAGCTAGTCCAGCCTAAGAAGACACCGAATTTTCTGATGTTGCAGTAGGCTGACTTTGCTTTGTCTCGCTGCCCTCAGCCTTAACCTGTCATCAACAACTCAAATTCAGAATCCAAAAACTGAATTTTCCAATTTCAAGAAATCAAATCTTTTTCATCAGATTCTTGGTGGGTGGAGATTAAAAAAAAAAAAAAAGGAAGATTAATCAGTTTATACGCACCGCATCCAAGAATCTTGAACGTCTCTTCTTGTCGAGAGCGTTTTGCCGGAGAAAGTAATTATAAGCATGGCTGGAGACTTGGGCCGGTGTTCTGGTCCTCACATATAGTCTGGCGATTCTTGTCCAGTGACCCTTGCCAAGCTTCTCAAGGCCTACCAGAAATGACCTGTGCTCTTCCTCTGTCCAAGGAATCCCTAAAAGAACACATTTTCAGGTAAAAAGAAGAACAAAAACAAGTCTTGAAAGACTAAAAAATGGAAATGGGAAAACCCAGATGAGAACTGTTTGAACCAACTCTTTCTTTTTTCTTCAACTACGGGGAAACGGCCGTCGGAGAGATTCCTATCGGCTGGTTTATCCAAGTTTTCTTTGGTTGAGACTCGAGACGAAGATGATGAAGAAGAGGGAGACGAATCCAAACATTCCGTGCTGACATTTTTCGTTGTAGCAACAGCGGATGAAGAAGAAACATGAAGCGGAACTCCAAACAGTTTAAACCCTGTACAGGTCCTTGAAGTATGTCCAACATTTCCACAATCTGAAGACTTTCTGCCCATTTCCTCCTTGACAAAACTATCTCCAACTACTGTAGAGAGAGACAACGTTAGAGAGAGAGAGAGGTTTGATGAAAATGCACGCGCAGTAACAGAAGATTATTAGAAGGCCATAGTTTTTTGGTGGTGGATATAATATACGGTTAAAAATTCTATTTATCATCTATACCTTATTAATTGGACATAAGCCGCTGTTTATTTGTTTAAATCAAGAATATTATTAGGTGTACTCTGTTACAAAATTTATTGACGCGTCGAATAATTATTGATATAATTAATATAACAAATTATTTATATTAAGTTATTTAATATTTTGTATGATATGTTAAGGCGAAAGACAACGAAAGAAATTAAATTTTTTTTCTTTTAAAAAAAAAAGAGAAAAGAAAAACACGAAACCATTTGAAGTATAAGATTATCATTCAAATGTTTTTAAAAACTAATTAAATTTATATTTGAATTAAATCTTTCTAAAATACGCTTGAAGATCAACACCACCTTCTTCCTTTAAAAAATTTATAAATATCCAGGTTCTCTCCATTAAGAGAACCTCTCTCTCTCTCTCTCTCTCTCTCTCTCTCTCTCTCTCTTCCTGTCGCAACGAGAGAAAAGATTCAGCACCTCTCTTTCTCCACAGGAGCCTCTCTTTATTTTTGGCTATGAGAGAAATTCAGCCTCTTTCTCTCACACGATAGATAGAGGAGACTCTCTTCCAGTAGCTATGGAAAATAAATTCTTCCTTGTAAATTCTTCCTTGCGATTTCGGAAAACTCTGTTACTTCGGTAGTGAAACAAGAGTCCTCGTCGTTGACCATTCTATTGCTTTTTCTGGTTAGTCATTTTGATCGATTCTTCTTTTGTGATCTTTTTTAGTATTTGATTTGTGATCCATCATATATATATATATATGTTTTTGTCCATCATATTATGATTTTTTTAATCTTTACAGTTTTAAATATTTAACTAATTTGATTAGGTTCCATGATTCAAGTGATAAACTTCAATTTAAATTTATTTGAATTGGGTCATGGAATTTTATAAGGTTAGAAAGATTCATTTTCAAATTTAAAATTTTTGTTTTGAAATTTGAAAATATTACAATTCAATCTCTTTAGAAATCTCTATATTAAACTATGAAATCTAAGCTTCCCTGTAATGATAATTTCTAGATTAAACTATGAAATCTAAGTTTCCTTGCAATGACAACATGAATGACGAACAAGATCATAAAAAAAAAAAATATAGGTTGAATTTCAGTATTAATAAGTTTTGAATATTTTTATTATTAATATAGTGAAATATCATATGAATATTACAGTCATAGGCTTCTAACATATTACAGAACTAGTGCTATAATGATTTTTCGCAGAGATAATAGCAAAAATCTGTCATTGATGGTCACCTCGGCAACCATGAAGATTAATTGGTTTTCAAATTATTTGAACGTGTAGAGCGAAATCTAGATTCAGAGCAGCAATAGTAGATTCAACCGAAAATCTCAATTGACCTTCCTAAAAATTATTTAGTAAAACTGCAAACGAATCGTGTTGAGAGAACGATGAAGCTACTTCGCCGCAATAAAATAAAATAAAATAAAATAAAATGAATTTTTTGCTCTTATAGTTTCTTGACTTTTCTTTGTCTCACTGCTCTCAACCTATCATCAAAAAATCAAATTCAGAATCCACTTAAATGACAACCATATCTATTCTCTTCTTTATGTTTTTCTAACTCCTATTATTTCTCTCTCACACAAGCCTACGGCGTCAATTATGCTAAAAAATATTTTTTCTGACAAATCTCTCTCAACAAAAAAAATGGTGCAACTCAATTTTTTTTTATCTCCACCCACCAAGAATCTAATGAAACTTGCGTGTAAGGATTTCCTTTTCCGATGAGAATTGCGTGAACTAACCATTTTTTTTTCTTGAACTTCAGCAAAAGGTTTGTCTCTTTTTTTTTTCTCTCTCTCTATCTATCTCTTTCTCCCTCTCAACATCTCTCCAACTTTGTTGGAGAGAGCTTTGTCGAGGAGGAAATGACCAAAACGTGCAGGCACTGTGGACACAATTCAAAGACATGTAGAGCGCTTAAGTTATTTGGAGTTCAGATTGATATTTTTTCTTCATCCGTTGTTGCTACAAAGAAAAATGTCAGTTTGGACTATCTGGCTTAAGTTGTTTAGCTTCGTCTCGAATCTCCATGAAAGAAAACTTTGAAGATTTATGAGACTCGAGACGAAGCCAAACAACTTAACCCAAATAGTCCAAACTGACATTTTTCTTTGTAGCAATAGCGGATGAAAAAAAAAATATCAATTTGAACTCCAAACAGCTTAAGCCCTCTACATGTCCTTGAATTGTGTCCACAGTGCCTGCACGTTTTGGTCATTTCCTCCTCGACAAAGCTCTCTCCAACAAAGTTGGAGAGATGTTGAGAGGGAGAAAGAGATAGAGAGAGAGAGAGAAAAAAAAAAAAGAGACAAACCTTTTGTTGAAGTTCAAGAAAAAAAAATGGTTAGTTCAAGCAATTCTCATCGGAAAAGGAAATCCTTACACGCAAGTTTCATTAGATTCTTGGTGGGTGGAGATAAAAAAAAATTGGGTTGCACCATTTTTTTTGTTGAGAGAGATTTGTCAGAAAAAATATTTTTTAGCATAATTGACGCCGTAGGCTTGTGTGAGAGAGAAATAATAAGAGTTAGATAAACATAAAGAAGAGAATAGATATGGTTGTCATTTAAGTGGATTCTGAATTTGATTTTTTGATGAGAGGTTGAGAGCCATGAGACAAAGGAAAGCCAAGAAACTACAAGAGCAAAAAATTCAATTTGTTTATTTTATTTTATTTTATTGCGGCGAAGTAGCTTCATCGTTCTCTCAACACGATTCGTTTGCAGTTTTACTAAATAATTTTTAGGAAGGTCAATTGAGATTTTCGGTTGAATCTACTATTGCTGCTCTGAATCTAGATTTCGCTCTAGACGTTCAAATAATTTGAAAACCAATTAATCTTCATGGTTGCCGAGGTGACCATCAATGACAGATTTTTGCTATTATCTCTGCGAAAAATCATTATAGCACTAGTTCTGTAATATGTTAGAAGCCTATGACTGTAATATTCATATGATATTTCACTATATTAATAATAAAAATATTCAAAACTTATTAATACTGAAATTCAACCTATATTTTTTTTTTTTATGATCTTGTTCGTCATTCATGTTGTCATTGCAAGGAAACTTAGATTTCATAGTTTAATCATGATGATTGAATTGTAACGTTTTCAAAATTTAAAATTTGAAATAAAATAAAATCTTAAAAATTTTCAAGTAAATCTTTTGCAAAATATATATATATTCATAAACAAGTTAAATATAAATAACTCATAGTTAATTGGATTTTTAGAACAAAAATTCAAGTTAGAGTCTGTTGAAAAAGCTTGAATGGAAGCTGAATCTAATTTTCAAGGGGTATGAAGTAGAGATGTTTAACGAACGGGCTGGCTTGTCAGCCTGCCTCCTCGACTCGTTACAGTAGAGAGCCGAGCTTGGTCCGGTCTCACGAGGCAGGCAGAGTTGAGCCTAAACGTTCGGCTCATAAGCCCGCCAGAGACCGAACCAAACGAGCGAGTCAATGACCTGGTTCGTTAATTTCAATTTTTTTTACAAACAAAACTATTTTTAGCTTGCAAAAATTAACGTTTATAGTGCTACTCCAACATTCAACTAAAAAAATCGGGGAGAAATTTTGACTTACCGCGAGATTTTTAGTCACAAAGTTGACGAGCATAAAAAATAGGTCGATTTGAGACTTATTTCATCAAAATCGGCCCCAATCGGCTGATTTCTTCTTTCCTCGTTGTTTGTCTCTCCCCACCTCTTTCTGTTTTTCGCGGTGCCAGACTCAACAGGAAAGAAAGAAAATTCTTTCAGACTTTCTTTTCTAATTTTATTTCATTATAATTAATCATATTTGGTTTTGGAAAAGACAAAATCGAAATAACTGTGGTGTGTCGAGGAGGCGATGTATCGCATAAAAAGGGGCGACGCATTGCCCCACTCTCTGGTGTGAGGTGATGTAAATCGACCAGTGGGGCGCTATATCGCCTTAATGAGGCATTGCATCGCGACACTTGCTGAAGTGGGGCGTTACATCGGCCCAAAGGGCGATCTTGAGGTGATTGATCGCCCCACTTGCTGGAGTGGGGCGATACATCGCCTCAATAGGTGATTGATCGCCTCCCAAATTTGGGAGAATGAGTCAACAGTGTTAATAAAAAAAATATTTTATTTTTTTCTTTTACATATAATAAAATATTTTATTAAGTGAACATTTAACGAAGGCGATCCATTGCCTGATAAGAGCGATTGCGCTGCGCGCTAAGCGATTTAACAATTAACAGATTGCGAGCGATCGCCTATTTCGACGACCGATCGCTTCTCACGCTGGTCCGTCCCGATCGCTTCTCACGCTGGTCCGTCCCGATCGATCGCCTCATATATAGGCGATCGATCAACTCGCGATTGGGCGCGCTGCCACAGTGGCGCTTATAAATAAGCAGCGATCAATCACCAATTGATAGGTTGTAAGCCTGCAACGGTATACAATGCCCAATGATGTGTAACGTTCTTATGACCGTTGCGCTTGCACTCACGCAATCTAACGGTCTTATGACCGTTGCCCAGCCCCACCCAGCACTACTCATCCACCCGTCACCCGGCACCCCTATAATTCTTTCCACCCTCTCTGTTTTTTTTCACCAATTTCTCTCCATCTCAATTTGTTTTTCATCTATTTATTGATATCAATTTATTGATATCAATTTATTCGTGCTCTCAAGAGTCAAGTCTCACTCAATACTCAATCTATTGTTATTCGATAAGGTAAAATATAATTTATTTTTCATATTTTTAATTATATTTGTAACTAAGTTTTTTTACATTGATTTTTTAGATTTTGTACAAGTGGAGTTGATCACTTCACCACGCTACGAATTTTGTTGAACAGTAATTTTGCGATATCATTTTTTTTTAAATTTACTTTAAAATTTATTTTTAATAGTTATGAATTCACGTAATTATAATATTCTTGATGATGATATTGAGGAAATTAGAGAAATAAATCCTGTATTTTCAATAGAACAATCATTTTTATCTGCACAAGCATCCACGTCATCACCTAAAAAAAAACCTCTGAAGTATGAAAACATTTTGAAATGAAAGAAATTAAAATTGGAAGAAAAGTATAATCTAGAGCACAATGCAACTATTGTACTAAAAATTATACATATATTTCTGATAGTTCAACTAGCACACTCTGTAAGCATTATCAAAAATGTCACTTAAACGACCAAGTTAGAGACCCTATACAAAGATTATTAAATGCTAGTGGTAGTGCTACTTTTTTATATTCACAAAATAAAATGCGACAATGAATAGCAAAACTTGTAACACAATGTGAGTTGCCTTTGACATTCACCGATAGTGATGAATTTGAAAAATTTATGAAAGAGTATGCTACTCTTAATATTAAACGTGTTCCTAGAAGTACAATTAGAAATGATATTAGTAAAATATTTAATAATATGAAAAATGAACTAATTTCATTTTTTTCAACCGTCCCTTCAGTGTCTACTTGTATCACTTCTGATTTATGGAGTGCACGTAATTCTGTAGAGTATGTTATTGTAACTTCTCATTTTATTGATGACTATTGACAGTTAAATAAAAGAATTTTAAAATTTCGTAACTGTGAATATCCTCACACTGGTATTACTATTTATAGATATATTGTAACAATATTACAAGAATATTCTATTCGAGATAGAATATTTAGCATAATACTTGATAATGCTAGTGCTAACGATATTGTTATTTTTCATTTTAAAAATTATTTTTAATTAGATACTACTCACGATTCTTTTTTTCATATGAGATGTGTTTGTCATATTAAATTTAGTTATTAAAGATGGTATGAGATATATTTTGTCTCATATTGAATTAATTAGATCCGTAATTTCTTATATAATTAGATTTAATTCGAAGCAACAGGAATATAGAGAGTTTTGTAAAACTATTCAACTTAAACCACGAAAATTAAAAACCGATGTAGATAATAGGTAGAATTCTACTTATTTAATGTTAAAAAATGTTAGGTCATATTGGTAAGTTATTTGTGTTTTTATTAATGAAAAAACACAAAGTATTAAACTTGATAAATCTAGTTGCGATGTAGCTAATATATTTCTTCATTTTTTAAAACTATTTTATGATGCTACGAATGAATGTTCGAAAATTTATTATCTCACGTCTTATTTTATACTCTCAATTTTTATAAACTTAACCGGTAATTTTGCACAATATCGACAAATAGATGAATTTAGAGATATAATTAACAAAATGGAAATAAAATTTAAAAAATATTGGCTGGATATTCCTCTTATTTTTTGTTATGTATGTATAATGGACCCTCGCTATAAATTAAGAGGAATATGTTTCATGATTAATAAAATTTCTAATAATTTAAATACTACTTCTTTAGTTTCTTCATATCAAATAACTAATGGAATTGATAGTTTGTATTCTTGTTATGAATCTAAATATTCTAATGATAGTCGTTTACATGTTTCTTCACGTGATAGTTCAAGTAGCGGTGGTAGAAATATTGTAGGTTCATAATTTGGTATTCATAATATTTGGAGTCAATTAGATACGGATGTTTACTCCAGTTTTATGCGAAATGAACTAAACATTTATTTTGACACTTGATATCAATTTTCTCGCGAAGAAAACTTTGATATTTTAGATTGGTGGAAAATGTTTTCCACTACGTATCATATTCTTTCAATAATGACACGTAATCTACTAACACCTCCGGTCTCTACCGTAGCATCGGAGTTTGCTTTTAGTGCAGGTGGATGTGTGTATGATCAACGTCGAGAACGACTTGCACCTAATCTTGTGGGGGCACTTATTTGCATGAAGGATTGGAACGATGCCGTTACGAGAAACCAACAAAGAGAGTATGAAATACTTGAAGAATTTAAAAATTTGGACGTTGAACATTAACATTAACATTGTAAATTAAATTTTGAAGTATTTTTTCAACTTTTTTTTTTACGTTTTTTACAGGATTGACAATTTGCAAATGTTAAATTTATAATGAATGATATATTATATTTTTTGTATATTTATTCGTTTATTTTTTTAAGAGGAGTTAATTTTAAGGTGAGAGATAGAGCTGGTAATTTGCACCATTGACCGATTGATCGGGTTTCTTTGCAAGCGACAACTGATCATTCCCAAGTGCAGCGATAGATCGGCGGTCAGCTGATCACTCGCCCCGCACTGGGGCGATGGCTCGGCTCACTCTGTAATTTTTACAGAGTGACCGCCGATCCATTGCCCCAGTGAGCCGATCCATCGCCCCACTCTTAACTCTCATTCTATAATTTTACAGAGTGTAGCCGATCAATCGCCCAATTTGGGTGATCGATCGGCTATCTAAAATTTTTCATAAATCAAGAGCGATCCCCAAATTTCACCTCACCCGATCCCCAAAACTACCAAATCACCTCTCGAGTACACCATTTCGACCTCAGACGACTCCTTCGAATCTGACTAAATCCTCAGCCAGAGCCATCAAGATCAGGTTATATTTCTTCTTCAATTTGATAATGTAATTGAATTTTTTTTTTTTGTTTCGGTTGTCGGGTTAGGGCTGTGTATTCTAAATTTGTTGAGTTGTGATACAATCGGCTCCCACCTCCCGCGTACACAGCAGTGTGCGCGCCCGAGTAAGCGAGTGGCACACAGCGTGCTACGCGCGACCTAGCGGGAGAGCCGATCGATCGCACGACAAGGCACAATCGGTCAGCTGATCGATGACCGCCGACTGTCACTCTAGAGGATGCCGATCGATCAGGCCTGGCACGATCGTTCGGCTCTACATACGGCGTGCCCACATGATGTAAATGTTGATGAATTTGTTTTGTGTTGAATGCATTATTTGATTTTTATTGTTGAATTCTAATTGGTTTGAATTGTATAATTTTCATTGCTGAATTCTAAACTTGAGGTTTGATTGAATTGAATTGTATCTTGAGGTTGGTTTGAATTGTGGGTGTTACAGCTACTGAATGATTTTTTTTTTTTTTTTTGCTTTATATCGTGGAATTATTGCATTATTTGATGGCTGAATTTTAAAAGCATTGTTTGATTTTTATGGCTGAATTATAAACGTAAGGTTGATTGTGCATTATGGCTTACAGACTGAAAATGCCGCCAAAACATTTAAAAGTTTCTTCAAACTCAGTTTTAGTAAAACAAATCGATCACTCCTTCGTCAACTCTGAGCCAAAGAAATACTTCATGGATTTCATGGCTAAAAATAAACCTATTATATGTGAAATCCAATTTCAACATTTGGAGTCAGATGAAGATATTTTAAATATGTTCAGGCAAAGACAGTTGGAAAATCTTGCTGTATTAGGTGATGATGCAAACGTGAGTATTGTTCGGGAATTCTATGCAAATTTGAGGGCATCAAATTCAGATAATATCGTTCAAGTTCGCAACAAGATCGTCCAGTTTTCAGCGGAGATCATTAATGCTAAGCTTGGTTTGAACAACTTAAATGAAGACGATTATCACACAATGATGGAAGAGGGGTCAGATTATGAAATGATCATACAAGAAATGGGCCACCCAGGTTCACAATGGGTTTACTCGGTAGTCAACGCAACTCAACCATTACATTTGATTATAAGTTGTCTCAACTGCTATGCTCAAGTTTGGTGCAAGTTCATCAGAAGAAACTTAATGCCGACGTCCCAAAATTCTGATCTCACCAAAAAGCGGGCAGTGCTGTTATATTGCATTCTCACTGGTCAATCCATAAACGTCGGCCGAATTATCCACAATAATATCAGTGCATATAGTAAGGGATCCACCACTGCTGGTCATATCCACCCTGTCCTCATCACACATCTATGCGCTGCAGAGAATGTATCTAATGACCTCAACTGACGAGCCTTGGATATAGCAAAAGATTTATACCTCCTCAAATATTTCGAGAACTGTTAAGTGGCCGTATGGCATCGCTAGAGACAATGGACAGAGATTTATTGAGCATGATGCTAATGTTAAGATTCCTCCTCAACAAATGTCGTTGACTCGTATCTGACGCATCACAGATGGTACTATGACAGGTGCGCAAAGTAGCCCAGTGCAAACAAAATGAGAACGTGCCGAGACCCCCTGAAAACAGCGTTATGAAATCAATCAACTATGTCAGCCGATCAAGGCGCTTCTTCATCTGCCGTATCACCTCGCTCTTACTCAACTAACGATGTAAGGTAGATGCTGGAAAATCTCACCATCGAATAAAACCGAATGTTTACCAATCTGACTGCTTAACAAACCAGTTTTGAACACGATGTAAGACAAAGATTGAAAAATATTTCCAATCAGCAATCACAATTATCACGAGAACAGAGTCGCATCGAATATTGGTTGAGGAATATGTAAAATCATTCATTTGAGCAGACAGTCTTCTTTGCACGATATGTGAGAGCAGTAAATGATCATTATGACAATTTAGGTCCAGCATTACCCATCTTTCCAAAGCATCTATTGAGGCCATGTGACCCTCAACAAGAGGTTTATCCACGAGAGGGTAATGATAACGATCAGCCTGCCACGTGAAGTATGTTATTTTTCACCTATTTTTTTAGTTTACCTTATCATTCCGCTATATTTTGGTTAGGTAATATAAATTCTAAAAGATATCTATTATTTAAATTTTGAATAAATTTGTGTTTTATTTCTTGTGGAGATTATTGAAATATATAATATATTTATATAAAATAATTTTATTTATATTAGTTTAGCTCGGCTCGTTAGGCTCGTTAAGCTAGCTCGGCTCAGCTCTGTTCTTTAGGCTTGTGGTTCGCGAGTCGGCTCAAGTTAGAAATTTTTTGGGGTCAGCTCGTTAAACCCGACAGGCTCGGTGAGCCGAGACTTTGCAAGCTCGGCTCGGCTCGCCCAACCCATTTAACATTTCTAGCATGAAGTAGAGCTACCTGGTCTAGTTAACTGTCAACTAATTACCTGTCAAGACTAACTTAAAATAAATAAAGCAGATAAATTCTAAAAAAACGAGTGGAAAAAAAGACATCATCTAAACAATCTCTTAAAAATTGAAATTATAAATAGACTCAAAATTATTGAAGAAGATGACCATTAGCAACTCTACATTTTAGATAATAGATTCGGACTGATCGGCTGAAATCTAAGTGAATATATACAGAAAAAATATATTAAGATTACCAAAAACACAGCACAATTTCAAATTCATATACATAGTATGCAGCAAGACAGCACACTTGTAGCCTGAATGTAATTAAGAAACTCCAATGATTATACTCACCAAAAAATCTCTTTTCTTCCTCTGTCTGTGCAGATCTTGGCAGCCCATTGTATGACGATGAAATGTGGAATCTCCATAGAGCTTTGAGTCGGAGAGAAACAGAGGTTCCATTGAGTTAGTCAACCTCCTTTGAACTCTTCGGGACCTGTTCTCCCAGAGTACAAGAATCCCATCAACTCAAAGGCTGCAAATTTTTGAATTCCCTGCTCTCATGGTTTTTATATAAAAATCATGAAACATGTGAGCCTTGGACCATCACAGTCATACGCTTAGCACTGTCTGATCGAAAGCTATCTCCTCCTTTATATCCAATCTGAGAGGAGAATCATTTCTTTTTAAAACAAAGCTTTCAGACTTAGACTTGCAGATGGGAAAATGACTAATTACCTCACTTGGACTATCTGGGGAGAACCATCGCAACAATATCCCGATACGTATAACAGCGGGAATCAGCTTGAAAAGTAGCGGCGTTGTAACCTGCACGACATCCAATTTATAACAATTATATTACACTAAGGAAATTCGGGGTAGTGATAGGAGTTAGTGACCATTTAGTTGAGGACTTACCAAACTAAGTGCTGTTGTTCCAAGAAGAAGTAGATACAATTTCCCCTGTAATAAATAGATGAACCTTCAATTAAGTAGCAATTAATATATAAATTTTCAATGATTGAACATTTAATTATGTTTGCATGTCATATATTACGGAAATTAGAATTTTATTTTGACACTAAATTACAATCTTAAACTTCATCTATCTAATTAATTAAATTTAGTATTTATCTATTTTTGTCCAGATAAAGGTTTTTCCCCTCTTTTCTTGTATCATGTTTCTTTCAATATCTTGTGCTTCATATACAAAAAGATTAAGGAATAATTAAGTATAATCTACAGGAATATATAGAAAATTCATGAGAATAAGAAAATTTTCTTACCAAAAAATAATTAAATCTGTAGCTCAATATAATGATTTCCTTTGAGTAATAATAAGAATATACTACGACGAGTCATTCATTCATTGATACACCAATAAATAAATGACCACAAGTTTAAAAGTGTAAAATTAGACCATACACTTAACATTAGTTTTTTTTTTCATATTTCTTTTTTCAAAAGCAAACTACCTCAACTAGATGGAGATTCGATGCACGACTTAGAAGGACAAAAGCAAATTCCCCAATTTGTGCCAGTGACATTCCAACCTACACGAAACTATGATATGTAATTCTGCAAATAAAATAGAGAAACTATGAAAGCATCCTAATGAATTTGAACATAGTATGGTGAAACTTACCAGTAGGGAAGTCTTGCTGCTGTATCCAAATCCCTTGACGACAGTTGCAATCACCATAGTTTTGATAATGATGACCAATATAACAGCTCCCAGTAGAATGTCAACATGATTCCAGAGGAATTGAACATGAATTAACATCCCGATGCTGGCTAGAAAAAGGGCCGCAAAGCAGTTGCGGATTGGCTCAACCTAAGAAAAATTACCCCAAATAATAGAGGATCAGTAAATGATGTGAAAAGGATTTTAAGTTAGGATATTCTGTAATGTCGTAATGTTGAAAGGAACTCAAGATTTCACATCCAATTTTGAAGTTGAGGATAAAACCCCAAAAAAGACTTCCACTTCCTACAATGAAGGATTTACGCTACTCCTAAACTACCACAAGTCCGGTCAACTCCACGTTCTTAGAACTACTATTAAAACAAATAGCAATATTTTAGATGATTCATAATAATCCATCATTGTCTTTCCTTCCCCCTGTAATTTTCCTCACGTTTACTTGTCCTTTTCCTGCACATACCCCACTATTGTAATTCCAATAATCATTCCATCAACAAACTATAACATGAACTCTCCCCCAATTACAACCGTGCCACAACTCTCATATATTGTACTCCTTAATTCTCCTTCCTTTGATTCTTAACCGAAGCCCATTTATATTATTAGATGCATAATAACGGCAATGTGATAATATGGCATCTAGATCGTTTGTGGAACACCTTTCACTAGCAATTAAGATGATTACACAAAATTATAAAAACAAGGTCAGAACCTTATGCCTTCTTATTTAGGTAATACCTATATTTACCTGTTCAAAAGTGTGTTGAGCTAGATCAGTTGTTGATATCATTACTCCCGCTGCAAAGGAACCTAATTCTAGGCTCAATCCCAGCTTATCACTGCACTGAAAGGTCATACAGATTTATGTCAATGATTTATACCACCATACAAAGAGAAACGTATTAAACAGACATCAACGGTAAACCAACAAGAAAATAAGAATTACAGGATGATTGGAATGCTTTCTATAAGAGATTTTACCAGTGTCATTTTTCCCTAATCTTTTCATTTTTTTGATTTTTTTGCTGCAAGGATATGAGGTTTGGGTGGAGGATGGATTTAGTAGCTTTCACTTTCAGCTACAAAATGAGACAAATAAAAATCTTCCCCAGCAATTTACAATCGCACAACAAAGGCCAGAAAGAGTAAAGCAAGTCCAAAACTCAAAGGTCATACACATTTGTTAATACGTTGGGAGAATGTGGCATAAATGAAAAAAAATAAGGAACTGAAACAAACCCAAGCTACTATCAAGCAGAACGCCACAGAAGACAATTGGTAGAGTTCATTAGTCTGCAAACAGAAGATTTATGTCAATCTACTATCAGCATCAAAATCATATATTTTAAAGCTGCTAATAACCTGAGATGATAGGCTAATCATGAGCTTCAAAAACCATGGAAGGAATGTGCGAGATAGTATTGACAAAATGGTCAAAAATGTAATCAAGGTCATCAACCTGGAAGTAAAAGAATTAGTATGTCAAAAAAGAAGCCTTAACCAAATGCGAGCCGACAAATTATCTAAATTGAGATGCTTAAACCACTACATGAGAAGAAATAACCAAATAGTGCTTAGACACACACAGAAATATTACGGTACTGCTAACTGTGGAAGGGTGTTAAGTACCAGAAGCATATTCTATTAATCCTGAAAATGCAATTTCTATAGAATGATTCTCCAACATAAAGTTCACATGCCATGCACTGCTGAATGTGGTAAATTTTTATTCTGTACTTACAATTTAGTCATGGATAAAACTCCTTGAAAAACTCCAGAAGTACCAACAAGGATTGGAAGCAAAGCAAACAGCAAACCAACAGCACAGTCCTGGCAACTCATTAAGCCAAAAATACATGACCACGTAAGGAAGCACTAATTCATCAAGAAATAGAAAGATACCAAAAACAAACAATGTCAAAGGACTGAAGTTGAGAATAGCATATACCTGAAGAATAAGTGTTCCAATAGTCACTTGACCATGAAGAGCACTACTACTATTTCTTTCCATCAAAAACTTCAAGACCTGGAGACAACAAGGATTTTTGTAAATTAAGTCAATCTAATGCCGTTCAACAACTAAAAATTCTAACTTTACCAGTCAAATGATTAGGATACTGCCTTAACAGATTCGACATTGAAGTATGACACAAAAAGGGATGAAAATATAAGAAATGAAATAGTTTGGCCTATTTAAAAATGAGAGGAAATGCGATTTTTCAATCTTCCACCAGGAAAGACATTGCCACCACAATTCCATTTTCCCTGAAAACTCCTCAAGCCTCCCAAGGACTAAGTATAATGAAAGGAAAATTTTATCTTCACAAAGGGTTTCATGCATGTCCATATAATTTGCAGTGCAATCTGACAACATATATCATTGATAAGACGACGTTGTACTGTGTTAAACATGTAAGAACCAAAAAAAATATTCTACCACATCACATGGCATGTGGGATATTAAGAAGGCAGCCAGTTACCTATCTTCCAAGAAAAAAATAAAAAGACAACTAATGGACAATCATCCATTAGTGGTGTTAAAAGTGTAGAATGAGTTACCACTGCCGTTGAAGACATAGACAGAAATGCCCCAAAAAAAACTCCTTCAGAAGGTTTACCACCGCATAACTGCAAAATTGTTTGATACATCATATCATAGGTCTGTTTGAAATATATATTGAGAAGAGCATATGAATAAATGTAACTAATAAAAATAAAATGTAATGAAGTAGCTTGTACAACGACAAAAAAGGAAAGTGAGTTCATAGACTCAATCCTTCTAGTAACTGAAAGAAACTTGTCCTTCGTCTGCTTGTCAACCATTCATATCAAAATCTTTTGAAATGTTAACATTAATCTAAAAAGGCATTGACGCAATATAATCTAACATTTAGGGTTTTTTTGTTGAATGTATGCTATATAAAAAGTTTGTCAATCAAATAGGAGCGTCAATGCATGTTATAACAATATTTATATATATTTACAAATAATGTTTAGAGAATAAATAATAAATAAGTAAAATAATGGTAAGCCATCAAAGATTTTTACAAAAAATCCCTAACTAGAGTGAGAAAGATCTATTCATCTTAGAAATGGAAAGAATGAGTTAATTTTTTCATGACAATTATAGCAATAGTATTTCGCAAATGAAAAGATGTCAAACTTACACATGAAATAAAAAATTATAAAAACCAACACATGAAGCCTTATACAGACAAATGGCCTAACATGCCGTCAAAATGTGACTTACCAAGGCTGTTATTCCACATAAACACATAAATAGGAAAATTTGGAGCAGTCCGCCAATAACAGCAACTGCTCGAACTACCCGAATCTACAAACTTAGAAAGAAGAGATTAACATCATAGCGTATTTAAATTCATAACGCATAGTACTAAGAGGCTAACTTTTGTTGTGGAGAACTCCAAGCCCAACGCAAAGAGAAGAAAGATCACACCAAACTGAGCAAATGTTTCAACCTGCATGCACGTGTTACCAATGAAGGTGATAACAGAATCCAAAAAACTACTAGAAAATTGTTTATCCACGACTCCAGAATGCTCAAAGTTCTCTTAATAAACAAAGCTATACACATTCCAATTATACCTTCCTAACGATCAAAAAACGCCACGCCAAGTGAAAAATCAGCTTAAGGTTAAGATATGTGACTAACATACTATCTACAAGCATGAAGCATCCAATTGATCACATAAAATACATTCTCCACACAAGTTTTATTTTTATTTTTTATTTTTTACAATGAAACAAAGAAGAGAAGTTACCATATTTACAATAGAAGAGTTGGATTGAATCAAGATTAAACAAGCAACGTACTTGCACTATTTCACTAACAAAACTCAAGCCTCCAGGTCCAATAAGAGATCCTGCCAACAGATATCCAGTAATAACCTGGAATAAAAAGTGAGAGGACACTTAAAAAAATAATCAAATGGTGTAAAAAAATTGGCTCTATTTGTTAGCTTCATGATAAAATTTCTAACATTGACACAATTTTGAAATACTATCTTCATTTTTTATTTGATATATTTTTCTTTTTTCTCTAGAAGTGCAAAAATAAATATCTAAGTTGACATGTACAGAAGTTCTTTATTTGGAGCAGAGTGAAAAAGTAATTATCACACCGGTTGTCCAGCACAAGCAAAAGCAATGCCACCACAAGTTGCAGAGACAATGACAACGACCAGATCTGATATCAATCTGCACATATATAGATTTTTGGTAAGATTGGGAGCCCAGAATTGCTATCTCTGTCAAATAACATTGACAAAACAGAATAAAGAAAAGCTTAGAGTAGCAGTTTTAATGTTTGAGTAGATAACCTTAGGTCCAACTGTAGCACTGGATACTTTGATTTGGCATTGGATATGATAAATACATTGTCCTGAATGTAAAAAGAACGCAAAAAAACAACTATTAATTTTCATTTGACAAAAAATTAAAATTTGGATGGCAAGATCTGTATCATGTAAAGTCCATAAAATGAATCTACTTCCATGTAGAAGACAAACCTTTTGATCTATTAATGTAGGGGTATCCTCAACTTGATTCTTATTATCCAAATTGAAAACATGATGGAACTGAAATGACCTAAAACCCAAGAAGATTCAATAAAACTTCAATTTGGAATACTTTTAAGCTAATAAATCCAGGTTGCCTTGCAATAACCACCTAAAAAAAGAACATCAACAATCCAATTTGCTATCTATTACAAGATGGAAACATACTTTTCGTCCTTTGTATCATTCTTCTTGGACTTGACTCTAGCTACAGTTTCCAGCACTGCCTGACATATCAAACTCATTGAGTTCAGCTTGAGAAAGAAAATGCCACAAGATTGCAACACTGTGTTTCAATAATATTTTGTATTTTTAGATGCGAAGATCATTTCTTAGCAAGAGCGTTGTGCTAACTGTTCAAGTATCTAATGTGATGTGCTAAAGACACTTGGACAACTTGAAATTGGTGTTGGCATTAAAGAGGCTTACATTTCATCTGTATTTAGAAGAAGTAAATGCAGAGGAATGACAATTATATCTATCACCTAGCTTTTGGTTCTTTAGCTATTAGAATTCTAGTTCAACATTTTATCCTGATTCAAAGAATTTGAAAAAAAAAAAACTTCGAGGCAATATGAAAGCTGCCGAAAGTAACACAGCACCCTCACATGATTTGACTTTTAACCCCAGCTACATAAAATTTCAAATGTCAAAGCGTGAGTCTGAAAAATCAAAATTCCTAACCTGTTGTCCAGATACACTGTTGTTGAAGCTACCAGCATCAGCAGCTACAAGAGAAGACTCAAGTAAGAAAATCCGGAGCTTCCTTACAAATGGTTTTCCAGTGGGTAAGCAGGTGGTAAGTACTTAGAACTAAATATTATTTCATTTAAAAATATGAACTCTCTTTTCATACAAACCAAAATTTCTGTTCTTTCTTCCACATTTTCAACTTTTTTCTTATACATTTCAACCTTTCTAATATAGACCTAACTACGCAGAAGGAGAACACATAGAATGCCTCAATGTCTGGATAAAATTCAGTACTTTACGAAAATTCGCACACAAAAGCCCTTAAATAGCGATGAAATGAAGCCGAAAAAGACTGAGAGCATAAACTCAGCAGTCCCCAGGGAGCTAAAAAAACTAGAATTAGAAACAGGAGGAAACAATAATAAACGCCATTCTCCCAGTCAATGTACGGCGATTAAACCACAAAGTAAGAGCTCAGATCTCAAACCTCCATCACTCTGCTCGCTTTCAGGAAACTCCCTCTGCAGAGCCCGATCGATCATACCAGCAAGGCTATCATCATCCTGGGATCGCGAGGAGTTTGACTCAGCACTCGCATTAATATCTTTGGCCACTACCGAGTACGACTCATTGTCAGCGAGGAGAGAGAACGAAAGGGACGGTACAGCAGCGAAGCAGAAGAGAAGGCCACAAGTAAAGAGCAGCGAGAGAATCTCCGAGGACGATATCCTCATGGAAATGACCGATAAGGAAAACCAAAAATGGAATCAATGTCAGGTTGGAGATCAGCGAATATCTCCGGCGAAGAGAGTCTCAGGGCGAATTGGCCAACGGAGAAGGGCGGAGAGAGAAGACAGAAATAAAGAAAAAAACTACTCGTTTTTTTTCAGTTAAGAGGCGGGGGGAGTGATGTGGCAAGTGAGATTTACCAAAATGACCTTAAATGGCCACTGAGCATGAGAGACGCGCGAAGAAGACGCGAGTGGGAGCCTAGAAAAAAGGAGTGAGATTATGAATCTAATCCAAAGCCAATCAGTTCAAATTAAATTAAACTCCTTGATTTGTTATCAGTTATGCCTCCTAATAAACAGAGTACATAAATGCTGTCACAATGGCACTTAATTAGTTAATAATTCATCTGTCACGTTAAATTTAAGAGATCAATTGCACTTCTAGGAATACACCGCTTAATTAGATAATCTAATTTTTGAAGGATTATTGCCCCTATAATTACGATAAAGCTATTTTATTTAGTTATTCAATTAAATCAATATTTTGTTGTCGTAACAAATGGCAACATCTGTTTCATCAGGCATACGTATTTTTTATTTTTCAATTTGTATAAATGGAATCAAATTATTTTATTTTTACAGATAAGGTGGGGGAATAATATTATGTTATATTTTCCTTTCAACAAATATGAAAAACAACCCATGGGCTGCCTCTGGTGCAATTGTGGTTTAATCAACGAACTTTGTTAATTTGTAGTAGCATATTAAACAATTTCTTTCTTTTTTTTTTTAATTTTTTTGATCTTGTAGTTTTTTATTATTCAAATTTGATTTTGAATCAATTCAATCTATTAGATTTGGGTCAAAATTAGGTAGTTGTAATTTTAATTTAGTTCGATTGGTTTGGAATCCGGCAGTCTGATTTTTTTAAATTAATTTCTCTATTGATCTCTCGTTATTTCTTAACTTTATGAATTAATTTTAAACAAATACCAAATAATATTTAATTTAATTAATTTTTTTATCACATGTTCAACACATCATGAGAAGATAATGTAGAAAATTTTATGATTTTATAACAATTTGTGAGCTTCTGTGAGAACTTTAATTTGATATCTTTTAATAGCGAATCTGATACATGTAATAAAAGTTATGACCATTCGAAGTTGAAAACATCATAGGTCACAAATTTTCGTCATTTGCATCAAGCTCAAACTTTGTTGTTACACTCTTTGAGCTATTTCAATTTGATGTGTAGATAAATCATTGTGAATACGTAAAAAAAGAATGAAGAACAAATAGTAAAAATTTACATAAAAAAATCTTAACAAGTGAAAAATCATGAGTATATAGGAGAAATTCCACGTGTCATGGTCGAAAATATAGAAGAGAGTGTATCTATGCAAATATATAAAACCCTGAAATCTTAGATACAAAATATGAAATCAATCATTAGCACAATCCTTTTACTATACACCACTTGCACTTTGAAAGAAATCTTTATTTTATTCCATCAATTTTGATCGCATTGCAAGATTTTTAAAATCGATTCAAACAAAAGTCAGGTCACCAAACTCTAAATTTTAATATTCACTAAACACGATTCTAAAATCAATAGATGGTCGGTGTGAAAATTCGTCATGCAAAGGTAAGAAGGGCTCAATGTAATGGATCAACCCATATCAATATGGATACACAATCTTATATCGTTTGAGATAATAGAAAAAATACATAGTTTATAAATAAAGTTTTCCTTCTTATCTAATACAACTCATTTTGGATTAATCTCAATGATAAATCTGTGTAGATTATAACTCAAAACGAATAATATCGTATAGAAATCTCCGAATACGTTACAATCTAATATTCCTTCCTCGTTTTAGGCCCAATTTCATATAGATAATATTATTTTTCTTCTAAAAAAGCTAAGCTCTCAACCATTGTGAAGTCTTAACTACTTATACATCCAGCCTCGTCCTATAAACTCTCTATGTAAACTGTCAACGTAGGAAAGTTAGCTGAAAAGGGTTGGCTTGAATCAGGCATTAAAAATGGAGAATCGTGTATAAATGCTTGCTGGCTTCCAACAACTACACAGAAAAATCCAAGAGGGTAAGTACATAATCAATGCATCTCTCAGCTCTCTCCAGAACGTCCTTCAATATATAAATCTTGGCAAGTCACTGTTTTTTTTTCTCTCAAGGGTCGATTAGCAAATTTGGTTGTTTAATAATGGAGAGAGATATGATTTAATATATTGACAATCCTGCATGTATAGTGTATCGTTTTCTATAGTTATCATTGTATAAAACCCGTTTTAAAAGTAGTTTAGTTCGTATTATGTTTTTGGGATTTAAGCCTGTAGAATAATACGAGCAAAGGCCAGTGAACTAAATGTGTAAAATACAAGTTCGTAACTAAGCAAATGAGTATTATGAAATTATGGTATCATTCTCGTTATTACTTTTTAAATTTTGTTGAGCCCTTGTCATGTTAGTATAATGTTTTCTACTTTGAATTAAAATTCGTACGATTTTACGTTTAAATTTTGTGTCAAAATACATTATAGTAAATATATTATACTTATCTTTATTGACGGATTGTCACAACCTTCTCAATAGGTATGATCCATGTCGACGACACTTTCAGTTGGGTTTTTTTCTCAAATACCAATTGTGAATCTCTCGATCACAATAGTACAATATTGTCCGCTTTGAACTAAAATACATTTTATTTTGTTTTTAAATTTTAGTCTAAAATGTGTAACCCAAACACTAATCTGCAATGGATATGGGTCAACATTCACTTTCATCTTTATAATTTTAACATTCGATTAAAACTTAAGATTTTAAAGTTCTACGGAACAGGCGAGTTGATTTCTCTAGATCCAAATTGCACGCTAAGCCTAGCAAAACACACAGCTAGCAGATTCCCCTCCCTGAGACACATCCAAATTGCACATGTAATTCCCTTATTCTATGTCCAAGTGGAGATGTGAAAAGATAAAACAATTCTCCAGGAAAAGGATTGTGACACCCACCCCTTTTGTCACGTAAATTATGTCACGTTCATATCTTTATTATTTTTAATTATATGGTCTGTTCAATCATTGTGTTGCTGATCATTTAGTCCTTGAGAAAGCTGACGTTGTCCCCTTCAATTTTTCTCCTACTCTGCCTCTTATTCCAACAAATTAGTAAATACATGATTGTCTCTTCTCCCATCTCTTTAAATTAAAAATCAATGTTCCTAATTGAATATTCTTTTATTTCTAATACCATAAATGCCCTCTAATCTTACTTTTATCATTGACCGTCTTGACCAAATATTAAGCAGATAATTACAGTATAAGATGGTCCAAAATCATCCACATTTGCCTCTGATAATTATAATATATCATTTGTCATTTTTTTGGGTCAAAAATACATTTTTCTGATATTATACTTCATACATTTTTTATACTGCATTTTATCAAGATAAGTGCATCACCCACCGTATGTCATCCTAGTAATTATGAAAAATATATTTATTTTTAAAATATAAAATACATTTAGGATAATTATCAATAAAAATATTAAACTATAGAATCATCAACCAATTCTTTTATAAACTATTTTTGTTGGCAAAATAAATATTAAATTATCATTCATTAACAAAACAAATATTAAACTATCATTCATTAACAATCTAGTTCTTTGCGGTCGCATACAATTCAAATGCGTTTGCTCGCATTTGAAATGAGTGCAAAATACGATCTAAAACCTACAATCTTGGTTACGAGGGAGCGTATTTACAGTCGCTTACAGTGAAAATGATTGTCCGCAATTGAAATGAGTGTAAAAACACGTTCAGAAATAAGCGACTTCATCCCCACGCGGTCATCTGCAGTTAAAATACGGTCACCCACACTTGAAATGGGCGCAAAATGCACTGAGAAATGAATGACTTTAGCTTCACGCAAGCGTATGCGTGATCACCCACAGTTAAAATGTGATCGATCACGTCTGCATTTAATAGTTATTTTGTGATTGATCTTATAATATAATATATTTTTATTTTATTTATAAATTTAACTCTCACCTAACATTACTTATATCTTTTTTATTATTTCAAATTAAAAGTAATTAAAACGTGTGATATTGAATAACTTACCTTAGTCCATTTTAGATTATTGCCCAATTGAATTGAATTGACTCGAATATTATTGTCCCATCATTTATATGGTTATTTGTGACAAATAATAAGATTATTTTTCTTATTTAACAATTTTAATAAATATTTTATATAAATAAATGATTTTAAAAAAACATATTTTTTAATCAATCAAACAGGCATTTTCTGTCTGAACCTCTACTTATACCAGCTCTCGGGCCTCCTTTTCGTCTCCCCCTCTCTCCTGGTTAACAGGAACTCTTCTCTCCTTCCTCATCTCCGCCGTTTCTCTCACCTCTGAGATCATCGTTCGGACCCTATCGTGGGTTTTCTTGCTCTCCATTGTGAAGTTAAACCCAAATGGACAGACCTCGTTTCGTTATCCAAGCTTCCGATGCCAAATCAATGGCCGAAATCGCCGGCCTCACCATCCTCCAGCTCCTCCCGTCGCTCGTGAAATCTGCCCAACCCCTTGCTCGGCCCCCTATCTCAAACTACAACGTCGGTGCCGTCGGTGTTGGCTCCTCCGGCCGCATTTTCTTCGGCGTTAACCTCGAATTCCCCGGTCTTCCTCTCCACCACTCTATCCACGCGGAGCAGTTTCTTCTTGTTAATCTCTCCCTCAATGCTGAAACCCGCCTCGATTACCTCGCTGTATCTTCCGCGCCATGCGGCCATTGCCGCCAATTTCTCCAAGAAATTCGCGGCGCTCCGGAAATCAAGATTCTCATCACCTCACCGGAGAAGGAAAACGAATCCAAGCCCTCAGAATTCAACCTCTTATCTCACTTACTTCCCCACCGATTTGGCCCGGACGACCTGCTGGACAAGAAGGTGCCTCTGCTTCTCGAGCCACACCATAACGGGCTATCTTTTTTTACTGAACCCAATCCTGAAATTAACTGTAATGGCGTCAACGACGGTAAAATAAACGAAACTCTTCTGTGGGATGAACTCAAATACGCCGCCTTAGAGGCGGCTAACAAGTCCCATGCGCCTTACAGTGGCTGCCCATCTGGCGTGGCTATCATGGATTCAGAAGGGTACATTTACAAAGGCTCTTACCTGGAATCTGCTGCTTATAATCCTAGCTTAGGCCCTGTTCAGGCTGCTTTTGTGGCTTATGTTGCTGGAGGAGACGGCGGTGGATATGATAACATCATTGCCGCTGTTTTGGTCGAGAAGGAAGAAGCTGCGGTGAAGCAGGAGCTCACGGCCAGACTACTGCTCCAAGTCGTATCGCCCAGGTGTGACTTTAAGGTTTTTCATTGCGATTTTGTCTAATTACAGTGAAAAAATATTCTTCACCATGAGGGAAACTGGATGTCTAAAAGAATTTGAAACCACCGATAAGATTATTGACAAATGAATAAGGATTCCCCCTGCCTTATTTCTCTGGTTTTTCATGTCTACTGCTTTCTCATTTGGCCGACAAAGTTTAGAGCTTTCTCCCATGGGATTTGATCGTTCCTTCTTGACATCATATTGACGGTTGAAATTTGAACTAAAAAGCGTGATTCAAATCAACACGGGCATTCCATGCTCAAGCTTAGTCATTTGTTTGGAGTTGTTAAGAAAGAAGCAACTCATTACTCTACGCTGCTGATAATTGACTCGTCTGCTGCATAAAGTATTTTTTTTGCACAAAGAAGAAAAAGGATTGCAACTGTTGTATAAAGCAATAATCCTTATTAATTCCCCCTGATAAGCAGATTGAGAATATCTAGTTATATTTTGGATTACTCGGATTCATAGAAATGATCTCATTTTTGTGGATGAGTCTAGTCTCTACACAATGATTTATGACATAAGATTACATCGCTAAGTTGTTCTTTCTTTCTCATATCTCTCTGTAGCTTCAATTGATGGATGATGATCCATAGATTTAAATGAACTTTGGCCAAATGGTTGAGGGGTTTGGTCAGAATCTTTTAAAGACAAAGCGTAGGAGTGTTGTTCGATTAGTCGAACCACTCATTTCTTAGATGGTATGTGTCTAAGATAGATATATCTTTCATAGGAAGTCCAAGACTCTATCCAACTCCTCAAGATAGACATCAATATTCAATAATTGTTGTGGTTGATTGGTCATTGGTGGAGCATGCTGAGTTGGAGTTTCAATAAGCCAGCATCTAGAGGATTCTTCCACAAAATCCACCAATTAGGCTTAAGACAATGACTGAGGCTCATAAAGTAAGTGTCTTCATTGCTAGAATGTCTATAATTAGGTAGCCCAGTGGGTAGTGACTAAGACTTACAAATATTTATTTACAGAATTTGTCCATTTCCATTGATTCTTTCAAATAGAAAGACACTAGTGAAGAAGAAAGAAGAAGAGGCTTTTACAGCTCAGTAGGAATAATAGAATGGAACATTTGTGGTTGATTGACATTATTCCAACTTTTGAAATTTCTTGGATGAAAAAAAAAGAGGGGCCGATAAAATTAGACGTTTTTCTTCTGATAAGAAACGATCTGTACTAAGAAAGATAGTGGACACGTTTTTAATAGTGAACCGGGCACTGAATGTTGTCCATTCTACAAAGTTTCCATAAAAAAATACATGCATCAAATCATTTATCTCGTGCGTCTCGAGTTAACGAGACATATTTTGATATGGTACTTCTATAAACGGTAAATATAGTATTAACTCGTATTAGTTCGATGATGATGATAAAATAAATATACTCAATTCAATAATTTGTACAGACAATAAAGAAATAAAAACAAAAACAAAAACTGGGTTGCTCTCTCTTCTGTGGTAAAAGATTAAAAGAAGCAAGCCATGGCAAGAAGAAAGAAGAGGAGGCAGCATGTTTGAGAGGCAATCTCACACCATTCTCTACACCACATCCATGCCCCCTTCTTCAACTACAAAAAACAAATCCTCTGTCCTTCTCAAGACTCCATGAATACATATGCCGATAGCCGACACCAACAAGGCCATAACAATGTTTTCGACTACATGGGCAAGAAACAAAGCCACCATTGTAGCAATTATAAGTCCTGCAGCTAGTTCTCGAGACTTGATTTCTTGGCCACGTACAATTAGTGGCTCGTTTCGTAGAAAATAAACGAAGAGCCATGTAATTAGCACAGGGATGAAGATGATGAGAGAAATGGGATGCCATACAAGGCTTAGAATGACGATAAACATTGAGGCGATGGCATAGTTTGTGCGAAAATATTGGAGGTTTATTTTTGTTCTCGTGACGAGCTCAACTATGGTTGCAGGGAGGTTGATGTCAAGGCCTTGAATCATCTCCTTCCACGGCCTACTCGTGCGGAGGGCTGTCTCGATATGTTGTTTTGCCCTTGAAAAGAATTGCGGGTTAGGAGAAGGGGGGACCCATGGTTCGGTCGGGATGGTTCCATATTTTGTCATTTTGTTTTCGAGTTTAGAAAGTCGATGAGAGAGACACGGACCGACGTTTAATTTATGAGGAAGGAGAGTGAGAAATGTTGTTGAGAATAATCATATTTAGTAAACTTTATTGTTCTGTAACAGAACATAATGTGTCATTAATTAAGGTAGTTTGTACCGATTCCAACGTCTAGGAGTCAATGAGTGAATTTGAGAACACTTTGTTATTGCTCTCTTAACGTCGCTCAACCTGGACATAGTCGAGGATGCTGCCTCCTCGCACATTTGGCTGCCTGGTTCGGTCGTCTACGGGCGTTACCAAATGCCTAAGAAACTAAAACCATTAATATTCAGAGACGCCCGCACTAAATTTGTTTTTCTGTTTTACAAAATTAAGCTCTGTTTCCTGCCAATATCAACTGCAAGCTCAATTATCCTCGAGTTTAAGTCAATCTTGTATAATGTGAATTATGTGCCAAATAAGCAAATATAACTTAACAATTATTGTATTATGTGAATTAATTTATATTGATTAATATTATATTTATATTTTAAATTATACTTTATTAAATTTATTGAAATTACTTGGTTATTTTATACAAACTTTATATTAATATATTTATTATATATACGTAGGATAAAATATAAAGAATATTAACTAAAATAAATTTATGATTTATATTTGAAATATGTTATCTATAAATAATATAAAGTTATAAGCATAGTTAATCTCATTAAAAGTGTACAGTTATATTCCAACTATACATGTAATTATGTAAAATAAATATATTTTATATAATATAAATATATATGATTGTACCATATAAAATTATATTGCTATGGTAATTTTTGTTAAATATAAAACAATTAATTTTGGTGGTCATATATGTATTATTTTAACTAATTTTATTTAACAAACTACTATTTTACGTTAATTTATTATTTGATTTACTCAGCAAACTATTGTCTGAGCTGCAATTCAAAAACCTTATATATTCAGAATGAATTAAAATAAATAGCTGAAAATGTTAACATTGATAAAGTTGCTTCTATGGGTTCACTTATATGTTAGTTCAAAAAACAAATAATTAGCACATAATTCATCATTCCCTAAAAAACAAACGAAGCATAAATATGTAATATTAAAGGTTAATGAATTATAAACGTTATTATATTACGAATCAAAATGTAAAGTCAATTCATATGTAATGATTATATTTATGAACAATACATTATAGTTCTAAGAGTGCAACTATTACCATTTAGTGAAATTACTTAATAGTTAATAATTAGTCTGTTAATATAAAAATTTATATCAATTAACAAAAAATTTGTTAGAGATTAAATTATAGGTGAATCGATACTTTCGTAATTTTTTATCATTATTCGAACAATAGAAAAATGTATTAAGAAAATTAAATAATTAATAATTTAATACACTCATATAATATGACGCGAATAATAATTGTCATAATTAATTTTAGTAAGTTTGATATTTTTTATTAGTTACAATGTCGTTAGATGAAGATGATAAACTTAAAACGAAAAGTTACAACCTCACTAATTGAAGTTGAAAATACCTTAGATGAAAAGTTACCATCTAATTAGTATAAATAAAGTTGAAACTTTTGTATTGAAAAATATATTTAGGAGAGAAGATGTTGTGTGTTTCGTAATATGTTAGAGAATTCTTCTTTATGCTCAAATAGATCTTTTCATACGTTGAGAAGACGATATATCACAAATTAAGTGTGTTCTTGTTGTGTTCATCACGGTCACGCGTGATTATTCAAGTTGGGGGATTGACAGAGAAAATTGATGATATTAGAGTAAGTTGTAACTCAAATAAAAAATACTTGAAAAGTACCAAGTTCTTGATCTTTTAGATTCAATTTAGATAAACATGATAGAAATTCTTTTCTTCAATCACATATTATTATTAATGTATATAACTAACAATCATTTTACTTTATTTTTTGAAAAAAAAAAACAGTTTTTTCTTAACATACGGGTGACCCACGTTCTTAATCTTATAAATACTGATAATTTTCGTTGTAAAAGGAAACTCAAAAACCAACCATAACAACTAGACATGTAGAATTCATCTCAAAAACTAGATTGAGAGGACATAGTGTCACGACTCGAAAGGGGGTCTAACAGAAACGGCAGGTTAAACGATCAATTTCGAGAAGGTCCACCGTCTAACCTAAAGCTAGTGCCGGCCGCTGGTACTCAGCCTTGACCCATAGTGTCCAATAAGTCATTAACTCACGTAAGAAGTCTCACCTTAGAAATGTGGGATTTTGAGTCATTGCGATCTATCTCCCTTTCAGAACCGACGCGCACACGGGGAGCAGCAGCAGCCTCCCATGTAGCCTGGACGAGGGTCATTGTTGTGTTAAGAATCCCCCGATACTACAGTGAGAACCAGCTAGGTAGATTCAACTCCCAAAAGTAGAGAGGGTGCTCAAGAAATTATCAACCTCGTTCACCAATCGCACCTCAGTAACGTGGGATTTTCAGTCCGCGCTGAAGCTGCTACAGTAGTTGGATGACAAGCAAAAGCTCAAATTTTGTAAAATTTCTTTTCCTTGAATCACAAATGATGGAATTGTATAAATATGCCAAGATGAAGCAGCAAAAGTAATTACCTTGCCCTCACATACATACACAAGCAGAGCACCAAATTTAGAGGCCGATCGGCAAACTCATCCCAATTGACATTATCTTATAAACATGCTCAATTTGACCATCATGATCATAAACATAAAAACGGAAATTAGAATACCTTGTCAAGCTGCTCGTCCAATGGCTGCATTGTCACTCCAGTTAAGAAAGCTGCAATGTAAATAGTGACTACCTTTTCTGTATACTTTGCCGCCTGTGAGTGGTATGTGGCTTTCCATCATAGATAGCCTGGCGTTTTCAATAGCTAGGCCAAGTGAACAAATTAGGGTTCTCATTTGCATGTCGTTCTAATTCATATTTGACAACGTTTGATAAAGTAGAATCATGAAACAAAATGAATTACATTTACAATCAGTGTTGTTAAAAATATATTACAGCCAGAACAAGAAGAACAGCGATTGGGGCAGGATAACAAGCTATGCTTCTTGTTCTTCAATAAGACATGAGAAATATACACGCAAGGGACGAGTGGCCCTGATCAGAAGTTTATTCTGTGAGCAGGACACTTAAAGAATAGAGGTATATAGATAGTGTCTGGATATGATTTAGGTCGATGGCTCTAGTTTGAGATCTCCGACGCCCTTTGGCGGGCCAATGCTGCATCGATCTGTATTATGGGTTCGGATGGCATCCTTAATTTTCTGAAACTGTGAAAAATTTAAACAATGAGTAGAAAGATGCAGCTACTCAAATAGCCATTATTCTGAAGAACAAATTCGGCTATTTGTCACAATCAATACTCAAACAATTATCATTCTGCTATTTTTCAGAGATCAGATTCGTTCTGTCACAAAAATTATGCAATATCCAATTTTGAACTATGCGGTTGTAGCTTCATAAAATTTACCTACCTTTGCAAGTGAACAAGAAAAAGACTCGAGTTGTCCATCTGCTCCGCGGTAGAAATGGAAGTAAGGAAGGACTTTGACGTTCAAACTTTTGCACATTTGCTTATTCTCATCAAAATTAATTTTAAGGAATGTAATCTCGGGGTGTTCTTCAGCTGTTCTGCAAAGCTGATCATCCCATTCAACAATAATAGAGTTTAGATTAGAAAAAAGCAAAGAACTAACTCCCCTCATTTATTCTTTCTAGCAATAATAAGACTATCCAATCCATGTTTCATATCATCATAAACGAAATGCTTCTTCCATACACGAAGAAAATCATTTGATGAGTTAATGATGCAAATAAGTATATCTAAATAGTACAGTTCAGCTGAGCATTCAACGCTAACAACGGACGAAGAAATTCTTAAATATCGATAATAGCCGTAACATTGTCATTGTTCTGTTCTACCCCACATGTACTGGTCTTATAAAGTGAGTTTCACCTGAAACTGTGATATCCCAGCGCTGGACCAAATCCAATTCGACAGAAACTCACACTCAAATCCTTCGTTTATTATTATTATTTTAATTACAATGGGAATCCTAACAAGTTGAGCACCTGATTAATCTTAGTCCATTGGCTTATTATCTAATCAGGCAAGCAGGCCTCTATTTAGTCTTTACTCCCTCACTCTACATTCAACGATGGTGGAAATTGAAGATTATTTGAACTAGGTAAGAGTACAAAATCAAGAGTTTTGCAATGAAAAAGCTGAGAATTAGTCCAAAAGAGAAAATGAAGACATGCAAAGACCTACAAACAGATAACTTTTTAACAATATAAGAAATGGAATAGAGCTATTACCTTAGGAAATAATGCCCGGCACGAAGCGCACCAGGTTCCATAAAATTCTACAATTACTAATCTCTCTCCAGCTGCAGCCAACGCAGACAAAAATTCTTGAGTTGAATGGATATCAATCATATTGGGTGCGTTTTTTTCCCACCATTTTGGCTGATCCGAAGCTATCGCAGCTCTAACCTGCAGTATAACTTAGTAATTCGGCAGACTGATATCGCATTGAAACGTTCCTTAGAGTTAAACTATCATCACAGGAAAGCAACGATAATTGAAATTATCACGAGAAAAAAGCCTCAAAGTAAATACAAACATGCATCATCTACGGTAAGATGAAAGAAAAAAAAAAGACATCCTTGTCGCCAAAATGTGACTTACCTCGAAAAAGAAAAACAAAAAGTACATTGAAATCCTTCCTTCTTATGATAATCGCAGATTTATCGACTGGGTATATGCTAATTCACCAGAAATCGACATAAATAGAAAATTTTCTACCGTGAGAAGAGAAATTTAAAAGAAAACAACTCATGTACCTCGAAGGATAGCAACTGGTCTCTGGGTCTGAATCGTAATTGTTGAAGGTTTAGAGCAAGAGAATCTAGAAGAGGATAAAGTCTCTTATCCGAATTCCTAATTAGTGGAAGACCCGGCTGGAGATTATTCGAGGACGGGGCAGAAGTAAACGGAAATGAATGAAATGAGAATCGAAAAACGTTTGCCATGAGCGAGAGACAGTCGAAAAACAAAGAAAAAGAAAAATAATTATCGCTGAAGTTGGAGATTGTTTAATTTCATATTTTATAGTAGTTCACAGATCAACTTTATTATTTAAGGGTAAATTTATATTTAATTTATTTATTATTTCTTTTATTTTTATTGGCTACTATCATTTATGTTTTATGGGGATAATCAACCCCGAGCGATTCGAGCCGGTTCCGCTCGTTAGAGAAACCACACAAGGTTTGAATATACCAACTCATGCGTAATGATTCAGTTTTCGGTTTTGGAGTGTAAAATCCATCTACCCGATAAGACCCGATCCAAGTTGCAAATGATCGGTTTGCTCAAAAAGGTACGAGGCAACAAATTTAATACGTAGAAACACTATGTTTACGAGAACCATGTGAAGATATCAAGTTATATTTAAATGACTAAGTGAACTATTCAAGTGAAGAGCTTCACTCAAAGAACTTCATTTTTAATAACTTAGTAAATATAATGCTTAAATCATATAAACGACTGAATTAAATTATCTTGAAAAGAATAGTTTTTCCTTCTCTTCATTCGTCGGATAGATTCTCTAGGCTACTTATCAACTGTCTATCGAACGTGAAAGTTACCGCTGTGATATAATGATTTTAGGAGGTCTCCAATATCCTTCATTTATTCAAGTATCTGTCTTGCATTACTTTTTTCTCCTAGTTGTCTATTCTTCGCTTGCACATCCTCAACTTGATATTTAAGGGTTTTAACTTGTTTCAAGAGCTCCAAGAGAAATACTTCATTTGTTGGCTCGATATTGGCGAAGACTCGATGTTGTATTAGAAATTCAATATGATACGTTAAAATATAAAACTATGAGAAAAGACATGTCGAATAAATATACTATGCTTAATTCTTCGATAGACTTGGCGTTACAAGATGCCGAAGAAACAACCTCCTCTAAAGTAGCATTAGAGCCAGCCTCTTGAAGAATAGCTTCTTTGTACGTAACAGTATTTTTCTATAAATCATATATACTTGTTCCATAAACATAACAAAACAGTTATGCCATGAACTTTTCAGTTGTTTCCTTGAAAATTATGAGAGACCTCCTACAAGGCACTCTAGTCTCGTCAATGGTACAAGAAGTCATCTTGAGTCTAACACGACCATTTCAATATTTTGAACTGCAAATCAATAAACCAATCAATCTCACAAGTTTAGAATCAGAAATTTGAAGATTCAGGTTACAAAAATCATACATTGTCTAAAGTGTGAGCTGATAGAATGAGAGGGATAAAATTCATTCCAAAAACTATCTCAATGATTGAGAGAATCTCTTCATATTATATATAGTATCTTTAGTTTTTCTCACTGTTGATGTGGGACAACACCCGCCTATACGTCTAGCGTGATAGATTTTTCTTTTTTCACGTCTAGCGTGTTTAATCGGTCCTCACATCGTACAAAATTTTTAATTCTGATACCATAATAGAATGAGAGAAGTAGAACTCATTTCAAAAGATTGATCAAAGATTGAAAAAATCTCCACATATTATATACAAAATCTTTAGCTCTCTCACTGTCTGTCGATATAGGATAACAAGAACAAAACAAAACCTGCACCTGCGAACCAAAAAAGCCTTCAAAAAACATTATGTTTAGTTAATCTCACCCAAAGGAAAAAAAAAACACACACACACACACAACGCTTGGAAGAGAGAAACCCAGCGTGAAGAGAGAAACTAGATATAGAGGGAGAAGAAACACAGCCTTATTGCACTGAGAAAACAGTTTAGAGGCGCATGGAGAAGAAATTTAACAACACACAGAAGAGCCATGACAGGATCTATCTTATGGCCTTGTTTGCGGTTTAACAGAAGTGTTGTTTCAATGAACAAAGGAAATGCTACCCATGAATCTATGGAGTTTCTTCCTTCTCCTCATGGTACAAAGGTTATTGCTTTGGCTACTGCACCCATCTGGATTGATTTCTGCAGTAGTTTAATCGAAATATATGCTTTTTTTTTTTTTTTGTTTTACTGCTTTTAACAAATTTTCTAATTATAAATTTGATTTCAAAGTATTTCCCATTCTTTACGTTTTCTTCTTTCTTTTTATTGCGTTAATTTATGATTTTCATTTTTTAGAAGATAGATACTGAGAATTTTCATCCCTTTTACTTTATTTTTTTATTAAATTAGGGGTAAAATTCAATTTAAACCATTCAGTATGTTTTTTTTTTTAAACCCTTAAATAAAATTTATAACCATTCAAACTTTAAACTATAAAAAAAAAACAATTTAAATCTTGCAAGTTGACCAACTACAATAAACTGATCAACAATTGTTTATGTGGCACTGGATGAGAAGATAGATCGACCGGTCGACCTATGTCCTCTCTATTTAAAGAGAATTTCTCCTCCATTTTCACTCCACATCTTTTGAAAACTCGAAAACCTCTCTACTACCTCTACACTATTTTCTTGTTCCGGCTAAATGTCTCTTGGTTGACCAGCCAAAATTTCTCTTTATCGTTTAGCGACGATAATGGATTCTGATTCAAGTAGATCAGTTGATGTAGACAAAACATTAATTGGTGATACCAATATGTATTAACATTCGTACGTCACGCCTGCAGTAGTAATCTATGAATATTCAATCACTTATATGCAAATGAAGAAATATAGATGCATTCGACCTCCAAAACCCTAGACGGTGAGATTCGAACGCCGGTCGACTCAGATGATGATGAGGTAGAAAGCATACTAGTAAGAGAACAAATCTCAATGAAATTTTTTTGGGTAAAAAATATAATTCGTTGAACAAAATTAAAGAAAACAGTCAAACATTCTTTGAAAAATGGTTATGGTATAAAATTCATAAAAAGTGAAAAGAGACAATTAACGACTGAGTGTGAAGACGGATGTGAGTGGCGACTGCATGCTTCGAAGATGTAATATGAGCTTACGTTTTAAATAAAGAGTTTGACCAATACTTACAGTTGTTCAAGAAAAATTGATAATCGACGCACTACAACAAAATATGTGGCAAATCATTATCTAGACGCGTTCAAAAGTCAACTTATGTTGGAAATCTCTTCCATTATCGAGGAAGTGAGGAAAGAATTGATTGTCAACATTACACTCAGTCTTGCCAAAAGAGCAAGAATCGTAGTCCGAACACTTAATGAAGGCAAATGCAACGAACAGTACAAGCTACTGTGGTCTTATACAACAGAAATACATAGATCAAATCTGGGTAACACATTAAAAATACATACTTACGAGATGAGGTCTAATTCATTGGTATGCCAAAGAATGTATATGTGCATGGCTACTTGCAATGCAGGTTTCCTACAGTACGGTTGCCCTATTATCTATTTGGATAAATGTCATCTAAAGAGCACATGTCCCGACCAAGTACTTATAACCGTCAGTATTGATGGCAACGGTAGAATATATCTCGTTGTTGTTGCAAACGTCGAAAAAAAGTACACGGACACATGGACGTGATTTTTGCAACATTTGAAGCGAGACCTATACACTGGATTTGGAGACGGATGAACAATTATTTCGGATCGATAAAAGGTATATTACATTTTTAATTGTTATTTTAAATAAAGGTGTTGTGGTAATTATATTATTTTATGTTGACTTTGATTTTCTTTTAAATATTAATGTTTGGTAAAAGTTGTAGAAGATGAATTTAAAGAATTCGAACACCACTACTGTGTCCGGCATATATACACAAATTTCAAAAACCAATTTTGAGGCAAAACATATAAAGATACGATGTGGAATGCGGCTAGGGCAACCACAAATTATCATTTCAAAATAAAAATGAGAAAATTATACCAGCTTAATCTGAATGTCCAACATTGGCTTTGAGAACAAGAGCGTAAATATTGGAATAGTCATCTCTTCTCTTTAATCCTCAAATAAGAAATAGGGTTGAATGATTTGTACGAATCATTCAATGTAGTTCTATTGTCGGGCTGGGACAAACCGATCTTGACCATATTCGAGATTATTCGAAAGTGCTTGATGACTCGTATTGTGAAAAAATTTGAAAAATTGACATAATCAACAAGCTTCCTGGGTCCCAAGATAAAGAAAACCTTGAAAAGCTAGAAAGTGCAACTTGAAATTGGAGTGTTCAGTTAGCAAGAATTGCACAATTTGATATCAGCAACGGCTACGAACAATACATTGTCGACATGAATACGAATGTGTGCAACTGCACCATGTGGGAGCTTACTAGAATCTCCTGTGTCCATTCTATTTTATGCATGCATTTCATGAGAGTGACACCAAAAAATTACGTGCATCGATACTATCATCGAGTGACTTATCTACATATGTACTCACAATTTATTCAACTCGGGAGCGACCACCAAATGTGGCCGCAAATGCTAGGTCGAAAGGAACTAATCTCGTCCAGAAGATATTGCCAACCTGGTACGCCAAATAAGACAAGAGTGTGAGATGTCAATGAGCCGTCAAGTTCGACAATTAGTAAGAAGGGCTCAAAGATGTCGTGTGGTATATGTCGGCAGCAAGACATAATAGTCGTACTTGTCGTCACTGAGCATCAACTTCATGTGCTGATTCACAAGATATGTTTATAAATTTTAACACATTTAACGAGACACATGTACAGTTCAACATATTTTGCTCATAAACATTTTATCATTATTTTTTAATATAATTTTCATTATGTGCAAGAATCTGCGACGCTTGGCCGAGGAGGAAATTATTGACCGTTGTAATTTATGTTGAAAATAAAAAGAAAGATGCATTATTTACCATCCGTGTAATATTTAATTATGTTATTTTTGTATAGAATTATATATTTAAATAAATTATTAATTATTACGTACATAAAATTTTCTGACGAGAAGTAAAGTGCATGAAATAAAATACAAAAACTAATTTAAACTACACCGGTGGATCGGCATCGTCGTCTTCATCATTGTTCGTCATCCAAGCCTTGATCTGTCCATCCATTTCTCTTTGGCCCATGGCGAATTCATTGACTCTATCTATGAGAAGCTGTATCTCCTCGTACTACCTTTGTTGCATCTGCTGCAAATGCTGCATCATGTCTCATCCACTACGCTCCTAGGAGGCGATGTGGCCTACTCCATCAGCATAGCCCGAGAGGTGGATACCCCCTGATTGCTCTTCATCATTCAAGTGCCGTTAACGTCAACGAGACTCATCCAAATCAAATGACTCCTATCAAATACGTTGCCAGATCTATGAGCTCTAACCTGCTCGCCAACCAGTAGTTTAATTTAGCGAGCTAGATGATTTTATTAATCAATGCGCCATATGGAAGATTCTTGTTAGATGTCTGTTCAACCTCACGCATGTGACCTAAAATCAATAAGTAAGGGTCAAAAGCCTTCCCGTTGTACAACTTCTCCATGACATATAGGTTCATGCAGCTCGCGTGATCTCTATGTTCATCTAACGGCAGAAGGGTATGAGTTAGCATGTTGTGAAGAACCTGATCTTTGAGATTCAAATCTCTCGATCATGGCTTCACGAACCCCGCAATGTCAAAATTGCGATGAATTCTTCGTAGGAACTCTACTCTCTTAGGCAATCTAAAAAAATAAAAATCTTGGAAAGCATGGTAATATTGCTCCGCTCTTCCCAAGCACTGCATTCACTGTCTGTAGACGTATCAGAAGCTCCGTATCAAGGATGTACGTCATCAAACCTTATGACCTCCTAGTTGCTGTCAAGTTTGCGTAAAACAAGCGAACTATTCTGTCGCAGCTATTGCCTCTCAATGCTTACATCCTACATAGGCCGATGCTGTCAAAAATCTCCTGGATCCTCAATGACTCCTAATATCTAAAGTTGACAGTTTTCCAATTAATAATTGAGCGTTTAAGCAAATCTTGCTCAAACTTCTCTTGACACTCTTCATTATGAAATTCTATGGTCAGCTACTGTCGAGTTCAAATATTAGTCGCAGTGATATATTGAATACTTAATTGAAACAAAATAATTGAGATCCACTAAGTTTTTTTTAAATAGAACTATAAATTTTATATAGTTTATACCACGTAACTTTTTTCAAGTACATTTTATTATGAATATATTAAGAGGTTGTAAAAGTATTAAATATAAAAATTACATTAGGAAAAAAATTATCTTGGACAAAAAAAAAAATTAATAAAACCTCAAACTATCAAAAAATAATAATTCAAACCTTGCATTGTTGGTCAACTAAGAGAAATTTCGCCGAAACAAGAAAATAACAGAAAAGTAGTTGAAAGGTTTTCGAGTGATGTGGAGTGAAAATAAAAGAGAAACTCTCTTTAAATAGAAAAAAATGGGTCAACCAATCCAACCAGACTAATCAACCCATCTCTTCATCTAGTGCCACGTGTAGGCACTGGTCGACCGGTTTACAGTAACTGGTCGACCCGCATGGTTTAAATTTTTTTTTTTTTTTTTTGTATAGTTTAAGATTTAAATTGTTCCAAATGTTATTGAAGAAGATTTTAAAAAATAAAACTTCAAGCGTTTAACTTAAATTTTACCTTTAGATTAGAAAAGAAAAAGAAAAAGAAAGAGAGTAAAGAAAACTTGTTAAAAGCAGTAAAACAAACAAAAAAATGCGTATATTTCGATTAAACTACTGCAGAAATCAATGCAGGAGAGGGTAGCAGGTAATAAGACTATGAACATGAATAGCCAAAGCTATAGCCTCTAAATCACGGGAAGATCCAGTTCAACCGTGAAAAAGGCCATAAGACAGAGCCATGAGGAGAATTGCAGCCTCTTTTTCCTCCTCAGGAAAAGTTTTCTGAAAAGATGGATTCTCCTCCTCCGATGTCGTGCAGCGTTTTTTCATCTGCGCATGGCAGTTATTACATCTTCTCCTCCTCTTCTTCGTTTTCGTTTCTGCAGAAAGATGGGTGCTTTTTGCAGCTACGGTAGCCATGGCGGCTCTACGAGCTTTCATCCGTCGGATTCCACATGCATTGCAAAGGGACTGAACCGACCCAACATGTAAACCAATTGATTAACGATTCTCAGAATCAGCAGTTCATATGCAGCGTTTTACTAGAATTCGTTCGCAATAAAACTATAACCACATCTGAACTTAAACCAATGATTGGAAAGACAAGTAAGAAACAGGAAAACATGCAAATTACCAGACACGGATCTAAAATTACAGAAAGTTCTATGACACTCCTAAGCTGTCGTGTAACCCTAATTACCTAAACAAGTCTTCTACTGTGTCTTTCCAGCGTCATCATACCTTGGGGCCTCTGGGGCCGGACCTCCAAAGAGGTGTCTTGGTAGAGTTGCAGTCAGCGCAAACCCTAATGGCGAAGTTGCAGTGGTGAGATGAAGTAAGCTTCTGATCTTCATTCTCGTGGAAGACGGCGTCGTCGATCTGTACATCTCTTTCTGTTTGATGGATGTTCATCATTTTACCCATCAATCTAATCTTTGAAGGCATCCACTTAAGTGATCTACACTCTCTCTCCTCCTCATCACAGACAGTGAATCTAAGCAGATTATCTCTCTCATCAGGTGATAAATTAATCACCTCTTGTTCATGTTGGAGCTGGAGTGACTTTACACTGCAAGATTCTTCATGACAATTCATCAACTGGGTGCGAGCATGATCTTCATAAAGCTCCATAGATAGACCGAGAGGAAGATCAAGCGGACTTTTAGAGCGAGAAGAGAGTTTACACGTTTTCCCACCTCGAGTCTCTCTTTTTGTTCCGGAAAAACGTGAAAGGAAGATCAGCCGGAGAGAGAGAGAGGAGGGAGAGGAGAGAAGTAGAAGTGTTTCATGCAATTTGAAGTGAATTTAGATCACTACTGAAGAAGACAAACAGAAAAGATAGGAAGAGAACTGGAGAAAACCGATTTGAACCCCATATTCGTGACAAGGATAGCCAGAATCCTTATCTTGAAAACAAAACCTTCCTTCCTCAAATTTATTTGCCTTCATACAGGGACCTTGGAAAAATATGATTGATTCTCTTCTTCTGAAACTTACTATGCAGTCATATATTATATGATATTTATACGAAGGTTCGAGTGGTGAGCCAAAGCCAATCATTGAGTTGGATAATCCTACTTGACATCTCTCTTTGATTATGCTAACACCTTAAATATAATCAAATTAAAGAAAATGTGACTCTGTTTGATAGAACAAAAGTTTCTTCTTTGTTAATTTTAAAAAAGATAAAAACAATTCAATCTTGATTGATGGGTTTAGTTTAATCCCCATCATCATCAAGTTTTAAAGTTACTTAAGAAAGCATCCAGACATTAATATTGAATCGTGTGTCAAGAAAATGTGAGAGAGAGAGAGAGAGAGGGGAGGGGAGGGAGAGAGAGAGAGAGAGAGAGAGAGAGAGAGAGAGCAAAAGCAATTTGTCAAATTTGGCAATCCCCGGCAGATGGTGCAATTCCAACTTCCCATCAGTGTTTGGAAGAAGAGTAATAACCAAACCTAAACTAAAACACAATCTATAATATTAGACCTACATTCCTTAACAATACCTCCAGAGAATTTGATTCACTCTCATTGTTGCTGCCTCACAGTTCTTTCTAAGGTAAATCTCGCGGCTTCGGAGCACACTCCATCACGTGAGCCTTAAACTTCTCCAGCTCAGCCAACACTTCGTCTTCTGGTCGATAGATCAAATCACTCATTCGCCATATCTGCATCACATAACAAGCATCACTTGCACCAAAATACTAACATATTTTCAATCCGCATGTGTATTTATAAATTAGTAGGCCAAAGTTTACCTTCTCATTACCAACATGTAAGAATAATATAATACCAAGGGTAACAGGCAATAACTAAGTTGGAATGGAAATGGGACAAAGCTTCACAGAACTTAATCAAGGCACTAGATATATCATATGGACTTGGAGTCTTGGACATGATTTTTTCACCAACAAATAAAATTCAGGAACAGCTTGAAAATCCAATATTTTAAGTAAATGGTTTCTTAAACTGGCTCTAACAAGGAGATTGAAGCCGATGGGGACACCATCTACTAAAGTTTTAATTTTGTTATGGCTTATATTAGTGGGTTAAGCCACGTTCCTTTCATCTTCTATGGTTTGATTTGTATTAATTGCCTTAAGCTCTTGACCATCTAATTATAGTCTTTGCATCTTCAAAGGTTGTGCTAACATTTCCTCTTCTTCCCGCGCTTCTATTTTAATTCCTCTCATCTTTATCTCCAATTTCTTCCCTTCCCTTGTTAATTTCTTAATTCAAGGAAGATGTTTTAATTGTTTCTTCAACCGACCATAAATTCAAAATTTTTGGTCAAAATTTAGAGCAAACTAAAGGAGCAAACGAGACTGAGCCCCGCCATTGTTCCTGGCAAAACTTAGAGGCATACTACATCATCTCGCCTAATGTGGAGAAATTAACAGTGGAGTTTGTCATTGCTCGGCAACATTGTGGACGATGGGGAGATCGGAAATCTCCCTTGACATGATGACTTCACACAGTGCAAGACTTTCAACTGCTGGGGATGGTGCGACAACGTCAAGATCTTGGTCACTAATTTGTCGATGGTTCATGTCGTTCGGCGAACTCAGGGTGGTTGTGCAAAAGAGAGACGACCACGGACTATTTTTCTCAGCTAGACTGTCGATGCCGGGAAGTTCTGGATCCATCCTTTCACACGACACCAAACAAAGCAAGGTCTTGGGTTGATGGAGGTCAGGGAGCAACAGCAACACCAATAAGTGAGTTGCTGGATGTCAGCCTTAGGATGCTCGTGCGAGTCTGTTTTCGTGATTGACAACTCTGTCACAGTTTTCGCCAAAGCCAATCATTCTGCAATGGCGACCTCCATCATCGGTGGTTCTACAGTAGACACAACCATTGTTGACAATTATGCCGGAATCAAATGTTCTTCCCCGGTGAAGGTTGGCCAGTTTCTATGTGCGGTTAAGCCAGACTCAAATTGTTTCCAAAAGTATGTTGGACTGGCTGATATAGTGGAAAAAAATTCTTGACTTAGGTTGGCGTGGACTAGTACAGATTGTGCGAGAATTTTATGGGCCTAAAATTTGAACTTCAAGTCTGCAGATTTATGCCACGTCTATTTTGAAATCCAAATAGATGTATTTGAACATAATCTTTGCAGAGAGTAATTTATTTTGTTCGGACAGGAAAATCAATGAAAGGTCGTAAGATGTGAAGGTTGATTTTTCTAGTTCCGACCTTAAGAACAAGGTCGATTTCAAGGGGACGTATTGATGGCAAATTAATTAAGCTGTAATTTAGGTATTATAATTGTATTAGTTTATTATAAATAGAGGGAAGAAAAGTAAGTTAAGATAGATTATTGATTATTGTCTTGAGCAAATACTCTCTAGAGTAGTTTACTTTCCGAGTTGAAACTCGTGGTTGTTTTTCCGGCCGGTGTTTTGCCGGATTTGTGGTTTTTCTATTTACATTTGTGTATTGTTTTGGTTGTTCATTTATATGGAGCTGTTTTATGTTCACCAAGTTTCAACTAGTGGGTACCTCAATTGAATTCCCTAGTTTTTCCAGTTCATTTCCATCTCTTCACAAGACAAATAATTTCTGGCTAGGACCACTCTATACAATATACTTGATCATAACTGCCATAGCACAAGAGACGCAGAAATAGAAGGAAACATGGGAATATACCTGTAAGGTTCCCCCTCCACCGGTACTATCACAGTCATCAGATACGCTAACAAGGGTCCATGGATCCGATGCATTCCAGTGAAAGTCAACAACTTTGTCCCTGAATATGTAAAAGATATTATAGATGTTGCAATACAAATAATCCAAATGCCCATGAAGTAATAAATTGCCAACAAAATTTGTCACGTCTTGTGAAAATATTTTAGAAGTAGACAAGATTCTTAACAAAAACACCATCACCGAGTGTCAGAAACGCATCCCAAATGCTGGTTATAAATTTTTCTGAAGAAAGTTGCATACCTATGCCCAGCGTGCTGGAAAAATAGGCCAGGAGGAGCATTTGATGCCCTTGTTGCTTGCTCTGCCTTCTTACCAACCTACGCAGAACATAAAATTAACCAGAGCATAAAACAGAAATGCATGGAACTTGAGCGGCCATTCAATAATCAATATAACCGAAAGAAAAAATTTATTGAAAGACCAAATTTTAAGTTGAAAGGTCCTGCATGACATGGTGAAAATATTGGACCAACAAAAAGAGACGATTCACCTTGTCACCAAGAGGATCTTCTAGATTAATCCATTCAGTACATACCTTGTCATAATCCCAAATATTTAATAACCCATCTTCGGCTGAACTCCCAAAAACTGAGGCTTTATCTGGACACCACTGGGACATAAATGAACTAAATTAGTTGGATGAATGAAGACTAGGAAAAAAAACAGAATGAACAGTACCTGAACACAGAGTACGGCAGCTTTGTGACCTTCAAATTTATAAACAGGGGATCCAGTTCCATTAGATGTAAGGTTACGCCGATCAAACATACGAACAGAATTATCAGCTGACCTGTAGATAAATAGCATTGATGTGAACATGCCAAAAAGTTATAGTTTCTATCTACACCTCACTAAATATAATGGCCTGAAACCTGTAGACATACAGACCCAGCTCCTTAAATCTAACAAGCTGAGAAACAGCACATACATACCCAGTAATAATAAGGCTATCATCATGAGGATTCCAATCAACACAATGAAGATCAGAATTATGTGCCTTTTCAACCTATAAACAAAACGCAAAAAGCACAACCATAAGCATCTAAAATAACAGCAAGGTTGAACAGATAAAAAAGAGAACAAATTCAATACAAATACTATGAAGTAGAGGACGTTCATTTCATTAACACTCCAATCACAATGAGAAAAAAATGAATATCTTACATCTATCTGGAGAATGATAACCTCTATATCAAACAGCCTAACCATAATTTCATGGTTTTCAACAGGTATGATCAAATTGACAAATAATAACTTAAAATAAAAACAAGCAATAAAAAGAAATCGAACAAATATAAGCCTAAGTGGTTGTATATATAACCTTAACAACTGGGTTAAAGCCAACTCGAGCATCCCACAGTATAAGGCAAGAGTCATCTCCCACGCTACAAAACTCCTGTGCACTTGAGAAGCAAAATAAGATAGTCAAAAGGAAGTTTTTCAGAGCATAATATAATATAATATAATATATATACATATGTACATATATATATATATATATATATATATATATATATATATATATATATAAATGTATAAAAGAATTATTTATTTACTGGAAAGAAAAAAAAAATCTATATTCAGTTTTCAAACAAAAAAATTCATCACTTTCAGAAATAGATTTGTGGAAAATAAAATCCACGAGATATAAAAAATTAAATTAAAATCTAAGATTCAACTATCAGAAAGCATGCCTAACTCAGAAGTATACATTGAGAGGACTTTGATTGAGTGTAAAAAATTTACAATCCTTAAATAGTCAGGCAAGTTACCTGGAGGGACAGAAAGTTACATCTTCAACAGTATCCTCATGACCTTGGTAGACTCCTCGCGGTCCAATGGCAGGGCTATCAAAAACCTTATCGTTTCCCTCTCCCGCCTTTTTTATGATAGACCCACCTGATGCAGGAGATTTTGCAGCAGCATCTGCAACTGCAGTTGTAATATGGTCTTGGATGCTCCATAATACTACTGACTTGTCCTTCCCTATTATAGTACCATTTATTTATATATATATATATAACTGAATTGAAAATAACTAAGCACTGTCAAATGCAATTGAAAGGCGTTGAAAATCCAAGCAATTACCAATGCATCACTCAGTCGATATAATTACGCACCTACTTATTGCATAGATGTAACAGAAGAAATAGGTGAATTATTTGCAGCTCTCCACATTCTAACAAGTATAGTAATACGCACACTACTTCACATTTAAAATTTCTACACAAAACTCAACAATGGATTTAAGGAAGAAAGAAAAGAAGAGTACGGAAGTCTCTTCAAAATAAAAAAGCAAGAGTAATTAAAAGAACCAAAGAAGGCAAAAGGCAACAACCTCCAGAGAGAACAAAAGGTTCAGTTGGGCACATTGCAAGAGCAAATTCAGCATTGTCTTGATGGCCAGTCAAAATCTGCCAAAGAACCATAATTTAAAAAGTATGATTAAAAAACTGAACAAACAGTATATATAACAACAAGAATATTATTTTTCGATTTTCAAGAGACCATTTAGAATATGATAATAGGTTGTTTTTTTTTCAGCACGATGGCAAGGAGCAATGTCCATCTCATTCATCCCTTTTTCAACTAATTTGGATGATAGCTTAAGAAAGTCAAATAACACTTCATGAAAACAATAATAGAAATTCCTTGATAAGCTAAAAATAATAATTTGCACTTCTGAACATGTTAAAATAAATTCAAAAGCATACCAAATCTGGACGAGAATTGGAAGCTCCAAGAACTGCATGACGGTTAGGTTGAGATTCGACATCCCAAATAAGAACCTGGATAACTATTTTCAGTAGAGTGACCCAGCTTTTTTAACAGTGAAGATTCAAATAAAAATAATACAATAAAAACATACATCAGGACTATCAGTGTGCGTAGCCACAATTCTAGAATTTTGAGGGAGTTCCCTTATTCTGTTGACCTGGAAAAAATACATAATTAATACGGAAGCAGTCTTTGGTGGGGTTGAGTCCAACGCACACCATTTTCAACAGTATACCAGAAAAGAAGCATATGAAAGGAAAAGAGACAAAAGAACCTGGAATTAACTTTAGAAAAAATTAAACATGACTGGGAAGAAATGACTGGTTTTGCACTAAACAATAACGTCAAAATTCTAGCTACTGTGGAAGGAAGTCCAAGCAAAGTCAATAATACTGTCTAAATCATAACAAGCTTTTCGCTTGCGTCATCAATTATAACTATGAATTATACCTCTCCAGGATGTATGATTGTCTTGTACTTCTTCACAAAGGGTGAACGAGCCTCTTCATTGAACTGGAAATCGAAAAAGGGAAAAACTAAATAAGTATAGTACACATTTTTGGGTATAATAGAAGTTTTGCAAAATAATAAAAAACCTATATTGAGAGGTTCATTGAGAGAAAGAAAGGGAGCTGATTGCATAACAGAGTAGTGAATAACCTGAGAAATGTGTTCTGCGGCTGCAACTCTTGGTTTGACCACTTCACAATTTGCAATGACCAAGGTATTTGGAACACTACCATCAGTCTGTGAAAAAAAAAAAAAAGCATCGTAGCTTAACAGTCAAGCTAAACCTTTTACAATAATGTACCTGTTGTTTTCAAAAGTCAAATTCAAATTAAAGCACTTGCCTGCTCTGAAAGGTAGAGACGCTGACGATTCTTATAAGTTGCTTGCTCAAGCTGAGGACCCCATCTACACCCAAAACAAAATTAAACTTTCATAACTTAAAATAACCAAAGAGTAAATGACCATCCCGAAGAGTAAGTAATGAATCAAGACAAAAATTTCAAGAAGGTTCTTTCTTAATTGTCAAAGTAGAAATGGCCATTAACCCATAAATGAACATAATATAATTCTCAAATGAACCAGAGGAAGTTCAAAAGAACAGATAGAAGCACGACAATAATGTCAACAAGGTTCTCTCAAAATAGGTAGTGTAGCAAAAAATATTGAAGACAAAAATATTATTTCTTTTTCTAGGTAATAAAAGTTTATCGATTTTTTTTTTTTCGGCTTACTGGTGGTAAGAGAATATTGATAAAGAAGAAAAAAATGAAAATGAAAAAGAAAAAGAAAAAGAAAAAGAACGAGAAAGGCAATATATATATTCAGGTAACAAGGTAGCATCAAACAATCCAAAAATGAACGAGAAGAAGCTCCATATGAACAGACAAGCAACCCAATAATGTTGAGAAGTTTCTTTAAAATTAGCCAGCAGCAACGAAAAAAAAACAAGAAATACAAAACCGCACTTCTTACAATCAGAATAAAAACAAGAGAACCTCAAATGCACAGAGAGAAAAACCCTAAAATATCACAACCTAAATTAGATTTACAAACAAGTTTAAAAAAGGCAGAGATAGAGAGTACCTGCAAGATAGAGAGGGCCAGACGAGGTTATGGTTAGCAAGCCAGTCGTAGAGAACGGGGACGAGGGACTTCCACTGAGAGTACCTCTCGTCCACAGTAGGCTGTTGCTGAGACTTGAACTTCTTGGACTGCTGGTCGTCCTTCTTCTCTTCCTTTGGCTTAGGCTTTCGGCCTCTGGTCTCCTTCTTCTTCACGAGGGGTTGTTGTGGCTGCGACTCCATGGCTGCTCTGCTCTACTGACTGAGCTTCCCTCGACGTTTAGAACGCTAATAAATGAATTAGTAAGAGCCAGCCAAAGAGGAGGCCTTCCTTTCTGTCCAAATGAGAGTGCTCCGCTCTCCTGCGCTCCGTACTATTTATAAAGCCGTGAGCTTGCTTTTTTTTCTTTTTTGTTTAAATGCTATGAAAATAGTTTTTCTATTTTAAACCGAGTTTTTTTTAAAAAAAAATATTAAAAATTATTATTCATCGAACCAAACCTCTAAATATCATAAATAGACAATTTGAATCTTAAAGTAAGATGTCTGACTGGACTCCCATTTTTTTGTCGCTAAATGACAAATTAATTTTATAAAAAATACCAAACAATATTCAATTTATTTGAAATTTTTACCACATATTTACCACATCATGCGAAAATAATTTGAAATTTTTCGTAACTTTCTAACACTTGTACAATTTATTATAATTGTTTTATAAAATAATTAAATAAAATTATAATAAATCTTACGAATATTAGAAAACTACGAAAATTTTCAAATTATCTTCTTATAATGTGGTGAACATGTAGTAAATATTTTACGAAAATTGAATATCGTTTGTTATTTTTTTTAAAATTAATTTGTTATTTAGCGGCAAAAAAAATAGGAGGTTGGCCGGTTCAATTGGACCGGCTAGCTTCTCCGGAGAGACTGGTCGTTTATTTATGATACTTTGAAGTTTAGTTCGATTAATAGTAAATTTTAAAGATTTAAAAAAAAAATTATTGTTTAAAATAAATAAAAAAATTCTATGAAAATTCACAAATATTTATTTAATAAATTTTAAACATTGTAAATTAATCCACGTAGAATACAGATTTTGTTATTTATAAACTAAAATTAAATTTTTTTTTCTTAGCAAAAACACAACATTCATTTTGGCAATTTGGTAATTATCATTAATTTAACTTTAAATATAATTTTTGTATATTACATTTTGTATTTAATTAAGTATTTTAACTCCGTCCCCCTCATCAAACTCTATCAGTTTCTCGACTAAGTATGAAACACCGTCTAAGAACTCAATAGAAGTCAAAAAATTATAAATTGAAATAAAACACGGTATATATATGATGATTAATTTGATCAATAAATTGATAATAAAATTCAAATTGATGACAATTGAAATATAAAAATTATGCTCTTTAAAAAACCTTCAAATTTAAATCCTACATTACACTTCATCCTATTAATTAGTATAACAATTCATTATTTGAATTATTGAGAATTTAAACTAAAAATACAAGCTTTTTTTTCCCAATAATCTCTTAGTCTGCGTACATCTTTCACAAGTTAAGACCTGAATTTCATCTGCGTCTGATTTATTTCAAAAGCAATATTGTATAACACTATAACCATTCTAACCAACTGCGACCAGATTCTTCAGTCACAGATGGTGATTTCTACAATCAAATGGACAGAGCATTGCTGTAGAAAACACCCATCAAACAAATTTACCAAATGCTTGTTTCAGAAGATCCAGCGACTTAATCAAACTCTTATCGTCCAAAGTATCATATCCTAATATAGAAATAACACCATTCATTTAAATGATATTACAAAATTTGTTGAGAAATTCAAACATAAACACCAGAAGAAAGCAGCAAGAACAGAGAGCCAAAGCCCTGCACCCACACAACCATTCAGAATTAGTAATAATATTGGCTTTCCAGATTCAAATACGGAGAAATACTAGATTTAGTCGTACCAAGAAGACTGATGCAACTGCTCCTGCTCCGAGTCCCTTGGCTAGGCTGCGACTTTTCTTCGACGAGGTTGTTTCATAGCTACACGAAGAACAAAAAAACCTGTTTGATCAATTTTCTATAGACAAAAAGAAGATGCGGCCAGGGTATTTTTTGAAATTAAGACTCCATCCTTCGATCAGGTGACTATAATCGTATCCAAGCTTGTGTGCTACAAGGAAAAGTCTTTAAGATATCTTGTTTCGTTACTCCACACGCATCTCTTAGTTAGCTCAAAAGACTTTTGAGAAGCCGAAAAGATTAGACATTGGAACATATCATTCCTTTTTAAGTCTTTATTATGCTACAGAAGGACAATTGTTAAGACAGTTTCAGCTCAAAAAAGGGCATCTTTTCCAACAAATTAATGGGTAGTCTGTTAAATAAATGAAAAATGAAGTTTTTTACCACACTTGAGTCCCCAAAAAAAATCATTCACAATTTTACTATTTATTTCGTGAAGAGACAAAGAAAACAAAACTACATGGAATAGCAGTCTTAGTCAAGCTATGAAAACTGTAGCTCAAACTATGGGATGATAACATAAATAGAAATTCTCATGAATTTAAATTCTAGTACCCAACCCCCATACCTCAACAATCATAAACGATGAGATTTGGGGCGCTTTACATAATTTCAGTAGGATTCAAAATTAGAGGGAAAAAGCAAGATGCCAATTTCGAATCAGACACAAATAAGCAAACTCGACGTTTCACCAAGTATTATATTAAGAAATAACGTAAATTCAATCAATTTTCAAATATAAAACAGAACTTTGAAATACAGTTCAATCTGAGTATTCGGATCTCATCAAACTCACATGAAGAAGGAAGCAGTAACGAAGAGTCCAAATGCTAGCATGAAAGCCGCAAGAGTTGGATACCAAGCGTCAGGAACGGGACTCGTAATTGGTTTTGGAGCCTTCAATATCAAGAAACAACAAGATCGAAGAAAATACTAACGATCATAGCAAAACCCTAAAATCCATACGAGAGAGAGAGAGAGAGAGAGAGAGAGAGAGAGAGAGAGAGAGAGAGAGAG